>PVKU01013050.1:0-31355 GCA_004027475.1 Anoura caudifer | reverse complement strand
TTTTTGTTTTTTTTTTTTTTAAGATTTTATTTATTTTATCTTTTAGAGGAGAAGGGAAGGAGAGAGGGAGAGAAATAGCAATATGTGGTTTCCTCTCGTGCGCCCCCTGCTGGGAACTGGCCTGCAACCCAGGCATGTGCCCTGATTGGGAATTGAACTGCGATTCTTTGGTTTGCAGGCCCTCGCTCAATCCACTGAGCTACACCAGCCACGGCAGATCTCATTAAAATTCTTTACGAGCATGCTGTAATAACTGCACGGTGGTTTGTCCTTTGGATGCGAACTGATAACCTTTTCAAAAAAGAATGGAGCTGCTCTTAATAGATCACAAAGTTCTCTCTAATGCAAAACAATGAAAGCTTACCTGCTTGTTCTTTCCCCTCCTTATCACGATCTCTTCTTCTAGCACTTTCCAATATCCAGCACATATGACAGGGAACCCACTGCTGCTGTCTGCGGAGGTTTTAGGACTTAATCAAAAGGTCAATATTCAGGGTATTAGCATAAATACTATGCAAGTAAAATTAGAAAATGTGGAGAGAGAGCCACAAATGCCCTTCACACAGTTAGAGCTTCCAAAGTTAAAACGCATCCTAGTTTCTCCTCCAGTGCCTGATACAAGAGCAGACCCATTTCCCTTGGCAATGGCATTATACCGGCCCGATTACGTATCTCCTTGATCCTGAACTTTGTGATTCCCGAAGCCAGTGCCTGGATGAAAAGTGGCTGAGTAAAGATACCTGAGAGAAGTTGTTTGTTTTTTTTAATGTAACTGATACCTGAGCCTTGATGCAGTTAGTCTGGAGTGGGGCCCTGGAATCTGTACTTTACAGTTTCCAAGTGGTTCTGATGAATTAGCAGGTCTGGGAACCACTGCCCTAGGAGCTGTAGTGAAATCCCATGATTTCTGGCAGCCTGAAGAAAAGAGGTGAAGGTGGACCTTGATTCATTGTGTGCAACATAGATTCCCCAGAGACACTCTCCCCAGAAGACACGTAAGAAAGCTATTTCAAGATAATTATTTCCCTGCAGTATTTTGATTGTCATTCTAAAGCCATGGCAGAGATTTGATAAATTTTGCGGGTCACTGACAACTGTTCAACGTTATGAAAATGTGCCTAGTTTTGTAAATGTTACAATGATCTTTAGAAAAGGTTTTCCCTTTGGAAGAGAGCGCATTTACCTCACACCCATTAAGCTAAGCAGTTGCGACACATTCACACCCCTGAGCACATTTAGATCTTGATAGAAAATGAGACATTTAGCTGATTGTGGACCCGCAAAGACATGGGATTTTATTGTGGGTTTCATTTCTTAGAAAATCTATGTTACACATGAAACTAATGTTGCCTTTGTTTTGTAGATAATTTGCTTTGTAAAGAATATACAATTTTCTCAATTTTGCACAAAAGGTGACTTGTTTCGCTTGTTTTGATTAGATGCCTTATTCTAATATGAGTTTATGTTCCTTTCTTTTAATTTCATCCTATTAATTTCTTTTATTAAAATATTTTTAATCTAAGATTTAACATAGGTTATAATATACAAAGCATTCTGTCTTGAATTTTCAGCCTTCATAAGACCCTAACTGGAGGCAATTTTATTGTAGTGTTAAGTTGATATTTTTGTTTGGAGATCACCGCCTCTCTGCTCCGGGATCTGCTATTGGCCAGAACAAGTGGTCCTGTTGAGTCAATCACTGTCCTCTCCTTTGTTTTTGGAGATTAGCGGTTGATCCTAAGTGGACCAATTGTAACAGCCCATTTTTTCAGGAGTGGTGGTTGGCTTAGGAGTGAACATGTACCCTAAGAAAGAACATGAGATACTGGGTTGTCCTTTTCTGAACTTCTGTGCTTGACAAAGGGGAAGAACATGACCCTGAGTCTATTGGAAGTAATTTTTCCCACCAAATGATGAGAGTTTGTGTAAGAAAGCGAGTATGTGCCCTGGCTGGTGTGGCTTAGATTGAATGCCAGCCTGTGAAACCAAAGGGTGGCCTGTTTAATTCCCAGTCAGGGCATATGCCTGGATTGTGGGCCAGGTCCCCAGTAGCGGGTGTGCAAGAGGCAACCACACATTGATGTTTCTCTCCCTCTCTTTCTCCCTCCTTTTCCTTCTCTCTAAAAATAAATAAATAAAATCTCTAAAAAATATTCTAAAAGAAAGTGAGCACCTGAAGAGAGAGAGAGAGAGAGAAGAGAAATGGGGAAAGAGACTTAAGAACTTCTGGAACTAATTTTGGTGACTCCTGAACTTCCAGCAATGTGAAGTGTCTGAATAATTCTTTGAGCTATTTTGAATCGAGTTTGAAAGCAAATTGAATATAATTGCAAAGAAAAAGGTTCTGACTAATGCAATTATTTTCTCCATTTTTCAGACGAGTAAATTGAATCCCAGAAAGGTTAAGTAACTTGACAAAGTTAGCAAGTAAGTCAGACTCGAAGGCATGTTCTGAACAACACATCCTGCGTTGTTTCTACCACACTAATTCCTTAGCATCTACTGAAGAGGTCTAGCACTTAATGGAAAAACGTGACATAAGAAGCAGATCAAATGTCAGTGGTTGACAAGGATTTCATGCCAAAAAAAAGTTAGCTGATGTGCTTTCAATGCAAATTTATGGAGGTCTTTGCATAAATTGGGAGTCTAAGTTGTCAAACATTAAAAAAAGGAACAAATCTACTGAGTAAGTACCAAAAATAAAATTAGAATTTAAACTTAAAAAGAATTATCCATAGACAAGCACTTTTCTTTCAGGAGTCTTTTTAAGCGAGTTTTGTTAAACCATGGGAGTAGTAAATTACAGACAGAAACTCTACCGTAATGCTCTGCTCTGTGGGATAGTTGAGACATAGTTTCCAGTTAAAGTACTAGATAAGGCAGAACTTTGTAACCTACCCTCAAAAGGTAGGCTAGATCAAACAAACGGAATGTTTAGTTGTGGCATTTTCTGATCGGATAAAGTAAAATTTATTTACCATCTAGTGACAAATCAAAGGTCATCTCCTCAGGGCTGCATTGCACCCAGACATGTCCTTATTGTCCCCTATTCCTAATCTGCTTCTGTCCGTCTTTGACAGAGTGCTGTGCTTTAAGGCAGAATCTGAAGAGCACAATGTTTAAAATTTGTGTATTTAAGAAACTTGCAAAATAATCACGGGGATGTAAAGTACAGCATAAGGAATATCATCAATAATATTGCAATATCTATATATGGGGCCAGGTGGCTGCTAACTTATCAGGGATATTACTTTATAGATCATATAAATGTCTAACCACGATACTATACACCTGAAGCTAATATAAGATAATACTTTATGCCAATTGTAATAGAAATATTAAACAAAATACAAGTACTAAAGAAAATAAAATGGAACACAGGAGAAAAGCAAACTGCTAAACGTGCCTGAATGCATACTGAAATCATCTTTGGGTTTTACTTTATTTTTCTCTTGCAGTCAGTTTTTCAGAAAAATTGTTTAAAGTTGTTAACATTGATGTATAGGAATCACAGTAACATATATAAGCTATAATATATAGCTTAGTAAGAAAATAAATACCTATCTTCTTAAGAACAAGAACTTGATTTATCCTTATAGCCAATTAATTCTCCCCAAACCCATCTCTATGCCTCCCTCCTCACGGGTTACTATATTCCTGAATTTATTTTCTTACATTTTTAAATAGTAGTTTAGTTTTCCCATTATATGTTTCTTTACAATACATTGTATAGTTTCACTTGGGTTTGAGCATTATGATGTGTGTATCATGCTACAGTCTCCTGTGAGTTGCTTATTTCATTCCATATTATGTTTCTAAGATACATTCATATGCTTGCAAGTAGCTATATTTCATTCATTTTTATTCTCCACAATATTTCATTGTGGGACTATTCTATAATTCATTGTCACTCTCTTGTTAATGCAAATTTTAGGTTTCTTTCATTTTTTGCTGAAAAAACGATAGTGTGAAAAGTGTTCTTGCTTGTTTCTCTTAATAATACATGTACAACAATTTTTCTGAGATCGACACCTGATAGTGGAATCGCTCGGTCTTCTCCGAAGTGATTGCATTCGCACCGGCAGCGTGTGTGCGTCGCTGAGTCAAGTCCTGACCGCTCGTTGGCAGGGTCAGTCCTGCATCTTTGCGTGTTCGGTGGCTGCAGCGTAGCGTTTCACTGTGAACTTTATCTGCGTTTCTGTGACTAATGCAGTTGAACGTCTTTTCATGAGCCTATTCAGCATTTGCAATTGTCATCCATGAAATTTATGTTTATGGCTTTTTATTATTTTTTGAGTTATTTGTTTGTTCATTATTGACTTAATATGTTTAAAACATATTCTAATATTCTGTTCTCTTATTGATTCTGTGTGTTGCAAATATGTTTTTCAAGTTTGTGATATATTTTTTTAAATTTTCTGGTGCTTTCAAGAATAGATATTTAACATTTTAATAGTCAAATTTATCAATATTTTCCTTATGATTCATGATTTTTTGTATTTTAAAAAACTTTACTAAATACATTTGTATTTTTCTCTGAGTACAATAGCATGTAATAGTCAGAAACAGTTGTACAGTGTTATGATCAGCCACAGAAGCAGTGCTTGAGGATGGGACCCAGTCTTTCCCATGCTGGATAAAGCAGCATTGGACATGAGCTGGCATGTGGCTGGGCCCATGTCTTTAGCCCCAGGGCCTGAGGGGAGACCACCATCTAATATTCCCGGCTACCACTCTAGTCATCAGAGGAGAGGTGTAAACCCTAAGTATAAGGAGAACCCCTTGTCCCCAGTGTCAAAATGGGTTGGGGACACGAGAGTTGTAATTAAGGGGAAATCTTGTGTAAGCTGTTACCAGAGTTCAAAGGGGTAGGTATTACCCCTGTTCTCCATCTGCCAAAGGGGCTCACTTTCCCGGTTTCTTCATCTGTTCCCCATGTTGGCAAAATTCCCCTCAGTTGTGGACAGGTTTTCACACATGGTTGTCTGCACCTGGGTCAGAGAGAACCAGCAATCATCTGCTTCGTGGTGTCCAGGTGTCGGGAGCTGACTGAATGGCACGGCTTGCCCATGCAGCTGCTTGATGGTGGCATGTCTCTGCTCAGCTCCTGAAGGGTGGAGGTGGTGGGGCTCCAGCGCTGGATGGTTTCACATAGCTGGCACAACTTGCTTTGCATATCTACGTCCTCTACAGAAGCTTTATGCTTGGCAGTCTCATTCCCCTTTCCCAGGACACTCTGTAGCTGAGCCTCTACTTGGTCGAAAACTGCAAGGTCCAGAGTGCTCAGCTTTGCCTGCAACAGCCCTGCAGCCTCCGTAAGGCTGTAAGGTGGCCTCCCAGGAAACCTGCAGAAAGGGGATTCTGAGCCTCCTGGTCACAGCACAAAGTTTCTTCCAGTTCTCTCAGACGTTTCGCAAGTTCTGCAATTTGGGCAGCTTAAGAAAACTTGTCCTGCTCAAGCTGAGAATGTAGTTCCTAAGTGACAAAGCTGCTTATCTGGGGACAGGGGCGGGTGGAGGGCGGGATCCCACTTGGGGTCTTTCCCCCTGAACTAGCCCTTTTGTTCTTTGTTGCTTCCAGCTGCAGTAGTAGGTGCTTAGCCAGCACTTATCCAAGTCAGTAAGGTTGGTCACTGCATCTGGTCCCACCAGCTTCTCCAGCTGGGAAGCAACCAGTTGCTGCTTCAGGGCTGCCAGCTGTTTAGCCAGCACCATGGAGGTGAGCTTCTCCTCAGTGGGTGACTCCTTCACTGTTGTCTCGGTTTTCACAAACTTCAGTTGTCAGCTCTTGGACCTCATGCAGGAGTCTCTGGTACTTTTGCTGGGGTGTCTCCTTCATTTCCAGACTCTCTCCAAGCATCACATATTCTCTGGATTCATATGTTGTCCTCATGGTTTTTCTCATATGATCTGAGAAATCAAGTCCCTTTGTCCTCACCTTGTCATAGGGAGCATTAGGATTGACGATGATGTGCTGCTCCACACTTGTGCCAGTCACTTCCTCTGGTTTCATGAACACCTATCTGGCTTGTCCCTGGCAATGCCAGGAAGGTCAGCATATTGAGGGCCTGCCATGGTGGCGGCGAGTCAGGGTGGAGGGGCGGGTGTTCCGGGAGGGGAGAGGATGGGTCTGTGCCCTGAGCTAAGGCAGCCGCAAAGGGAGTGGCTATATTTGTATTTTCTTCTAAACCTTTCTAAATTGTATTTGTTACATTTTAATCTTCAATTCCTCTGAAATTGGCTTTTATGTATGGTGTGGGATAGGGAATCGTCCAGCTTCATTTATGTGATGCCGTCTCTCTTCCCCAGCCGCCGCATTCCCACCCTGTCACGTATGAGCTCTCTTTCTGGTCTGGGCTGTGCTCTGCTGGTCACAGGCTTCTCTCCATGCCTGCACTGCACAGTGTTAATTATTTTACCTTTATACCAAGTTTGGTTGGACACATATCATTTTTTAAAATTTAAGAGTATTTTGTCCCTGTCCATGAGTTTTTTTTTTCTATTTTTTGCTTGATCCTTTTATTCCCCAGCCCACCCCCCAGAGCTATCAGCCTGCTCTTTCTCCTTGAGTCTGTCTCTATTTTGCTTGTTAGTTCAGTCTGTTCATTAGATTCCACATGTGAGTGAAATCATGTGGTATTTGCCTTTCTCTGACTGGCTTATTGCACTTGTGGTGACTGGGGGATAGAGAGGAGGTGGAGGAAGGTATAAGGGTGATAAATGATAATGGAAACGATACAATAAAAATAAACCTTTAAAAATAAATAAAATTTAAGAGTATTGTGGCTGCTCTTGGGCTTTTGGCTTTCTATCTGAGTTATTTTAGAAACAATTTCCTCCAAATGCTATTAGGACTTTACTTTTTGTAAGGCAAAATGAAGGCAATGCGACTTCAGTCATAGCCCAAGGTTTAAGGCCCTTGTCCCAGAGTCAGACACCTGGCCCCTCTACACTTCCAAGCTCTGTCCCAGAGTGTGAGAGGGTGATACTGAAAGTCCCAGGGGCCTCTACTCCTGCCTTCGTGAATAACCCCCAGCCACCATGGCTCCAGCAGGTCAAATGTACATCCTGTTTGGCCACTTGCCCTTGTGCGTAGGACCCTGTAGATCTGCCACAATGTACTTATCAACTGTCTCAATGATGGACAGCCAGGTTGCCTCCAGCTGCCGGTATGACAAATCCTGTCACCATCTTTGTGTATACATACTTACCAACCTTATATTTTTGTGAGGATTAAAGATATATACCCAGGAATGAAATTGTTGAGTCATAAGTTGTATAGATATTTGATCTGCTTGAATACTGCCAGACTTGTCTCTAGAACAGCTGCACTAATTCGCACTTCTATATGCCACATCGGGGAAATTGTGGTTTTGGCTTGACAGGTAGCCTTTTTTCCCTCACATAATTCCTAAATGTTTTTCAGGGAGCATGCCTTCATTCTACAATCATAATCATAAAAACTACTTCTCCAAGACCAATCACCCCAACATGCACACATAATTCCTTAACCCTGGTCCTTCCTCCACTATGAAATAGTCTTTTCTTTGGTGGCAATGTACATATGGCGCTTCTTTATTCCAGCAAATCTTGGTTCACGTGCCTTCTGTCTCTTCCACATGCAAAGAAGCACCCCATCCTCAAATGTGGTGAGATTTTGTCCAGTTTACAACATTCTGCTATTAAATCATAGCAACACAGAAAAGTACAGCTGAGTTTGATAAATATGCACATATGTCTGGAGCGGGAAGGAGGGATGGACACTTTTTTCTTTAGATGGTGACAACTACTAATTCTAATACTAACTTAATAGATGTGAACAAGCTGAAGAATGGTGCCAAAATTGTTCTTAGCTCTGAGCCCATCATCCAGCAGAGCTGTGGAAGCCCTTCCCCGTCTCCCTTCTGTCAGAAGAGCTATGTTGATTGTATTTGCTGTAGTTCTCATAGTATACTGTAGTCTCCATTTTTGTCTCTGTTCTGCCATCTTGTGGTCTTTCCTGTTATTGAAATTACACAGTTTACTCAGGGTAAGTTTGGATTTAGACTTTACATAACTGCTGTCACTTTGCCTGTTTCCTTGTGATTCCTAATTAAGAGATTTCCAGCTTCAAACAACAAATGAGTGAAAATTCAGATTTTTTTCCTATATGGGCTACATATACCTTTTCTGGAAACTCTTCGAAGAGAGGGACTCTATTATTTTTATTTTTGCACCCAGAGTTATTTTTTTAAACATTTTTTATTTATTTATCTTCAGAGGGGAAGGGAAGGAGAGAGGGGGAGAGGGAGAGAAATATCAATGTATGGTTGTCTCTCGTGCGTCCCCTGACGGGAACTGGCCTGCAACCCAGCCATGTGCCCTGAATGGGAATCGAACTGTGATCCTTTGGTTCACAGGCCCACGCTCAATCCACTGAGCTATACCAGCCAGGGCTGCACCCACAGTTGTTATCCTAAACTTGCCATCTTGTAAGTATTCAATAAATGTTTGTTGAATGAATAAATAAGTTGGTTTCTTCTACCAATCTGAAATATCAGTTATTGTTAATGTGTTTAGATAGCGATTGTTTTTACCAGTCAAGAGTTTAATTGAATTTAAAGAGTATAAATTATAATATGTGTGTGTATGATACAAGTATTAAAACATATCAGAAAGCCCTGGCTGGGTTACTCAGTTGGTTGGAGCGTCATTCCAAACATCAAAAGTTTGCAGGTTTGATCCCTAATCAGGACACGTACCTAAGTTACAGGTTTGATCCCTGATGAGGGTGAGTATGGGAGGCAATTGATCAATGTTTCTCTCTCACATCAGCGCTTCCCTCTCTCTGTCTTTCTCACTCTTTCTCCCCTTTCTCTCTCCACAAAATCAATAAAAATATTCTTGGGTGACAGTTTAAAAAAATACCAGAAAATATAGTTAAAAAACTTACCTTGCCTAGATTTTTAACATAATCATTGTTAATACAGTAATTAGGTACTTACCATTGTAGACTCTTTTTAATGTCTATGTATTTGTATCTATAAATATATATAAATATTATATGCACATACATGTATAGTTTTTTAAACATAAATGAGACCATATTTTTGTTATAGTTTTCTTACTCCTTTTCCCCTGCTTAATGTGTATGGGAGATGATTTACATCCATATTTAGAAATTTATAGCATTCTAACAGCTGCATACATTCCATAGCATAAATGTCTCATAATGTTAAAATTATTTCCTTGTCAGTGGAATTTTTTTCATACAAATCACATGGACCTATATAACCCTTGGTGCATGTGTACACTTTTCTGTAGGTCAGAGTCCTAGAAATGCGGTTGCTGAGTCAAACATACATGAATGTTTAAAATTTTTAATAAATATTTCTAAATTTATCACGAATATAAAAGCCACATCTTATCAATAAGCTTAGTAAAAAAGGTTAAAATTGCTATGTCATTTTGTTTAGTTTGTTCAGTCGGAGGCCATTTGAATTTTCTGCTTTTCAATCAATTGTTTGAACACTTCATGGATACTGTTTCCATGTGCTGGCCTGAAAAACTGGCCAAGAGAAGCACAGCTGGGCTTGTCCACACCGCCCCCTGCCCAACTGAGAAGTCTAAGTAGGAGGGAGGGAGGTGCCCAGAGCCCTGTGCCTGAGCTCTGAGAGCTGTCCCTCCACAGAGCCTGCTGGTTCACAGAGGAAGCCCTGCAGTGTCCATATTTGATAAATGCCTAGCTTTGCAGCATTATGAGAAAGGGATTTTGTAAGTAGAAATGAATACATATTTATCATAGAAAATATAAAAGAATGAAGAAAGGTATTAGGAATATTCAGATCAGCTTTAGTTTCATGACCCAGAGATAACCAACCTTATTAACACATTGGCATATATTTTTCCGGTTATACACAGTATTTTGGTTAAAAAATTTTGTTTTATCCTCACCCGAGGACATGCTCATTGATTTTTAGAGAGAGGTGGAGGAAGGCAGAGAGAAAGGGAGAGAAACATCTATGTGAGAGAGAAACATCAGTTGGTTGCTTCTTGCACACACCCTGGTTGATCTCAGAGACTGAACCTGCAACGCAGGCGTGTGCCCTGACTGGAATTGAACTCACAACCTTTTGGTTTACAAGGCAATGCCCCAACCAACTGAGCCGCACTGACTGGAGCTATACACAATTTTTTAAACAAAATTGGAGCTACACTGTAATGCTGCTGTTTTGTGAGCTCCCTTATCCCTTGGCTTAAAACATATATTGTGAACTCTGCTTTGTATAGTATCACCTCGGTGTTTAATTTAGAGAAAACGTAAACATTTCTGTCTACCTACCTCTATCTAGTTCCAAATCCCATCTTCCCTGAGTAAAACTCATTACTCATTCAGACTTTTGGCTGACTGAGAACATAGAAACAGATGCTTCAAAATCTACGTCTTTCACAAGGAAGTGGTATTAACGAACTGCACTAAAATACATATGACTCAAGGTAGGGAAATCCTACCTGTATGTTAATATTTCATCTGTTACTTATTAGAGTACCCATATTTCATTGAGTACCTACTCTATATTAACATTTTTGCAAAGCCCTTGACAAATACATTGTTTCTGATTATTATGATTACCTTCAGCAGTCAGTATTATCAATATTTTGCAGACATGAAGACTGAGATCCAGAGAGAATAAACAACTTTCTCAAGGTACATGATGGACAAACAGTGGAGTTTGGATTAGAACCCACATCTATCTGATTGTAAAACTAATGCTTCTCTACAAATCTTTGCAGTTTTGGTCACACATGAAGTTTTCATGTGTGACTTCTGTACTCAAAGTCACAGATTTATATTCATTTTATGATTAGGTTAAAAGCAATCTCCAAGATAAGTTAAGAAACTTCAGTCAATTTTTCCAACTATATAACAGAATTTAAGCACACATGTTTACTCTCTTTTCATTAGCGCAAACAACCCTTTGTGTGGGAGGGACTGAGAACTTTGGCCAAAACTGAAAATAGTGCGCCATCTGTTGGCCACAGAATTCTAGGCACTTAATACAAGGAAATCAACGCAGAAAATAATCTTATCAACAATCTTGGACCAAATGTGAGGGAAAGTTAGGAGATAATAAAATCTTTTATTTTTATTGTAAAAAATAATTTATTGAGGTGAAATTTACATAATGTAAAATTAATAATTTTACAGTGAATAATTCAGTGGTATTTTGTATATTCACAATGCTGTACAACCACTTCCTCTAATTCCAAAACATTTCCATCTTCCCTGAGTAAAACCCATTACTCATTAAGCAGTTTTCCCTGTTACTTCCCTCCCCTATCTCCTCCCCATCCTCTCCCCCAAAATCCGTGGGAACCACCAATCTGCATTCTATCTCGTTGAATTGATCTATTCTGGATTAGTTCACAAACATGGAGCCATAAAGCATGCGATGCTTTGTGTCTGGCTTCTTTCACTTAGCATGTTTTGTTGGTTTGTCCACATCATAGTATGTATTAGTATTCCATTCCTTTTCGTGACTGAATAATATTCCATTCTTTGTACCATAACTTGTTTATCCCTTTATCCTTTGATAGACATTTGGGCTGTTTCCACCTCTTGGCAATAGTGAATCACACTCCTGTTAACGTGAGTGCTCATATACTTGTCTGAGTACCTGTTTTCACTCTTCTGGGCCAATACCTGGGAACTGGATTACATTAGCCTTGATTTTGAGATGAGGATGTGGGTGAGACGTACTGTACCTGACACTGGCACTAAAGCTATTATTTGATCCAAAGTAAAACAAATTATCTCAACAGAAGAAAAAAATGGGTCTGAGAATGAACATTTTTTTATGTGTGTTTTTATGAGAACTTATCCACCACAGAGATTAATTAAAAAGCCCTCCTGATGGGCTTGTTTTGAAATGCAGCTTTTGCCCTGGCTGGGTGTCTCAGTTGTTTAGAGTGTGGTCCTGATACACCAAGGTTGCTGGTTAGATCCCTGGACAGGGCACATATGAGAATCAACAAACAAATGTATAAATAAGTGGGACAACAAATTGATGTTCTCTCCCCCGACCCCCCACCTTTTAATACAGCTTCTGCTCCTTTGTCAGCCCCCATTCTGGTTATACAGGTTTGGGTATGGGGAGAATCTGCTGTTTTAAGAAGCTCTCTGTGGTCTGGTGTGAGGGGTCCTGGGCCCACACTTCGAGAAGCTCTGGTTCACCTCTCACTTGCTGCACAGCCTGGGCAAATAGGTTAACTTCAGTAAGTCTCAGGCAGTTCACCTCTCCTATGAGGTCAATGCAACTTACCTAGTAGATTTGTCTCTGCACAGTGTTAACAAATGTCAAGTGCTCAATAACCGTCCATCTTCTCCTTCTTCCTCTCAGGAGAGCTGGTTCCATTCAGCTGGGATTTCGGAGGAACTATGTTCACTTTCCCAACAAAAATAATCTCACAGCAACTCGAGGAGAGCTGTTGATCTACACAGTGGCTTGGTGTGATGGTCTTCTCCCTCTGCAGCTCTCTGCAGTGATGTTTGTGGAACTTCGTTTTCCCCCTAGAAGGACAACTGTCTTCTCTGCCTCAGGAGGGGGTTACCCATTACTCTGAAGGTGATCTCAGAAGCTCTTAAGAAATGTTTATAGAAACTATTAAAAAAACAAAATTTTGTCTTTTACCCTATGAAAGGTTCAGATCCCTGTTTTTAAAAATGTAATATTTATACCAAAAAAGCAAAATTGTATTTAAGATATTTTTAAGTTTTAAATACTTCTGTGAATTCTTGCTTTATTACAAGATCCATGTGCCCATGAAAGATCATATTGTCACAGCTTTGGAAATACGGTCAGAATCCCAGTTTGAGAAATTGTTAGCTGTGAAGGATTGAGGGGTATGCTTATGTGGCTTGACTTGGTGAGCACACCTGTTATAAAATATATATCTGCGTGTGTATGTATGTTTGCATGTGTTTCTCTGTGTGTGTATTTGTATCTTAAATATCAGTCCAGTCGTAAATGACAAACGAGGGAACCTAAACCGTCAGTTTAAACAGAAAGGAAGAAGTATATACAAGAAGATGCTAGAGGCGATGTTGGGTGTTAGCTGGGCAAGGCACAGGGTGTTGTGAGAAAGGTGAATGGGGGTGACCAGGGCTGCTTTAGAGGGAGCGATCAGATAAGACCTCTGTAAGGAAATGAAATTTGACCTGAGATCTGAAGGGTAAACCCAGGAGGCATGTGAAAACTCAATTATTTCCTTCAACATTCAGCTCCCTGAACTCTGACCCCTTGTAAATTAAAGTTACCGTGTGAGAAATGTTCCACTGAGAGCAGGTGCTGGCAGGCCACGCCTTGGCTCAGCACCCGCCGGGGAGCCAGTGTCATTAAAGCGAAGCCATTTGTCAAGGAGGAGGCTGTGACGAGAAACCTGCATTCTAAAGTGGTATTTCAAGTGCCATGCTCTCAAAACTGGGAATGACGCTGAGGCTCAGTGAGGCTTTTGAAAACACGTGCTAAGGCGTGACCAAAAATGAAGTCCACCGAAGTGGTGCAGTTTCTCCCCAGTTATTTTGGGATTATCTGCAGAATAACTATGATGTGTGTACATGTTCTAATGAACAAACACAGCCAACCAACCATCTAGCTATTGATTAAATTCATTCTTTTTCCTCCAAAATAACTACCTATTTGGCTGAAATTAATGGGCTTACTTTAATTTATTTGCATATAGGATGCCCTGAAGACCATTCTAATAGAACCTTCCTTAGTGTCCTCTAAGCTAGCCCTGTTCTATGTTCATGCAGATGCATATAAAGACATAAACACACCTGCCTTAAAAAGAAGAATACTTGATGGAAAATTTATGGCAGTACCGGTATAACTTCCGTATACCTATATGGTATTTTCTCAAATAGATGACTTATGTTAGGGTTCACACAAACCCAAGGCTACCGAGTACTCGTGTAAGAGTTACAGGCCTGAAGGAAGCCAGGGCTCAGGTTCTTGGAGGAGCAAGTTTGCGATGGCTGGTGACCAGCGCTTTGGAGCTTGGGGATGTCCTGCACGCAGGGCAGTTGTTCTGAGCGGCCACATGCCTGGCTGTCTTCATGGAGGATGTTCTGCAATATTCTTTTTCTCTTGTTCCTTTTGACTTTCAATCTTGAATCTGACCATGGAAATATAAATTTCAGACATATTTTTATAATATAAATTTCAAGGCCTTCCACTTCCATATTTCTAATAAATTATTAATGTTCATACAATAATCTGATCACATTACTCTCCCGATTAAAACTTTTCGAAGGTTCTCTGTTCCAGGTGAATTCCAAGTCGATCAGATGACACAGTATGTCCCGTGCAGGCTGGCCTCTGCTCACATCGCCTGCCTCATCTCCTGAGTCCACCTATTCACTCCAGGAAAACAGTCGCATTACTGAGCACCAGGTACTGTGCAAATATCTTTACATTTTCTTAATTAGTCTTCACAACAGTTTCTCTAATCACCATGACTGTGGTATTCCCTTTACCTGGAATTCCTTTTTTGCTTTACCTGACAAAATTGCTTCTCATTCTTCACACTAAAGAATTTTCTCCTCTGAGATAGCCTCCTTACTTGCCCAGAAAGAGGTGATCACTTCCTTAGGTGTGCTCAGACTATAACTCTCACACAGCCCCTATCACTATGCATAGTATCAGTCCTCTATCATGTCTGTCTCCTCCACCAGGCTGTGCATCAGCTAACGGGGTGACCAGGAGTTGAATCGTTATGATCAGGCCTAGGACAATGCGTGGTATGTACAGGAGGCTCATTAGATGATTGTTGTGTAGAATTAAATTAAATTGAGTTAAAGGTAACAATTTTATATTTATCAGCATTTATCAGTTAATATCTACAGTGGGTTGCATGGTGGTCCCCCCACCCAAATATATCCATGCTCTAATCCCTGGGACCTTTTACTATACCTTGTGTGGCAAGAGCAACATTAACTTGTGTGACTCTTGAGAAAAGGAACTTATCTGGGATTGCCTTAGAGGGCCCTAAATACAATCACATATACCCCGATAAGTGGAGGGAGACATAGAGGCCGTGTGACCGTGGAGGCAGAGACCGGAAGGATGCTGCCGCGGTCAAGTGCCCCTGGATCCACCCAAGCTGGAAGGATGAAGGAACAGATTCTCTTTCAGAGCCTTGGAAGGGAGCATGTCCCTGCTGACATCTTCATTTTGGACTTCTGGCCACCGGAATTGTGAGAGGATACATTTCTATTGTTTAAGCAACCTAGTTTGTGATAACTGGTGACAGCAGCTCTATCAAACTGACATAAAATCTTGTGGTAAAATTTTTCAGAATATGTTGCTGTGAAATTGAAAATAGTTGTATAGATCTGACAGTATAAGGTGCATTGTGAAAAATTATAGAAGTTTTCTCCTGAAAGGCTTTTTGTTGAGATCCTTTAGAGGGCTAAAGTATATTGTGAATCTCAAGCACAGCATTTCTCAGCATAATTTATTGGAGGGTTCTTTTTTCATGGACTGTGCAGTAACATCTTTTGGTGGATGTTGATGTTCTGTAGAACAGAGTTTGGGGTCTGTAAGACTTAGGACTCTTCTGGAAGGGGGCCCAGTGAGGGTATTTGGAAAAGGTATCAAGGGTATTGTTCCTGCAATGTGAACACAGGAAACCACCATGGGCAGAATAAAATGCTTCTGCAAATTTCTGGTATTTGCTTGGCACAGCCTCTCTTGGGGTTGGCTTTGCAAAATCTTCCTCAGGCTTTGTTTTCCTGTTGGCCCCAGAGCTATTTCATGTCTAAAGGCAAGTCAGGGCTGGGCCTGAGGGAGAAACAACTGAGGAATTAAGTGACTGTGCTTGGTCTCCAGGCGGACAGAACGGCCTGCCAGCCCAACTTGGAATTTGAAACGCTGATGTTAGTTTTTACTGTGCTTCCTTCTTCCGCTGCTATTATTGTTTCTGCTTCAACCTCTTGGAATGTGTCTTTCCCAACGTAGGTTAGAGCCCAGTGTCTCATGATCCAGCTCGGTATGGGTTGGTTGTGTAAGAAAGAAACAGTAACTATACTTGTCATTACTTATGCCTGAAGCAGGGTGAGGGGAAATCAGGAAGCCAAAGGACTAGGCATCATATAGAAAAAAACCTGGCTGATAAATAAGTCTGTGGGGGGCAGGTTTGTTAAAATATCAGAGTGTGAGAGAGAAGTGAATAGATTTGCAGGATCTGGTTTAGTAAGGTTTGTTCAATTTTGCAAACTTTAGAGTATATACAGGGAATATAGTATATAACCCAACATCCTGAAAATCTCTAGGTGTAAAGAGAAAACTATTCTTAGTAGTTAGGAAACTTTTCTAGAATAAGGCTGAAGATGGTAAAACAAAACAAAACAAAACAAAACAAAACACCTACAAAATGCTATAAATGTTATTTCTGCCAAAACTCAACTGGAAGAATTGCTCATTAGGCTATAGCTATGAAGTGTTACTTTCCTTTTTTAAAACTCAAATAATGTTGTTTCAAGATTGCTTACCTTACATTAGTATCACCCAAAGAGGTCTCAGTTATTTCTGAGTGTCCCAAATGGGCGCCTATCCTGTGCCCACAAGTAAGTTGGTCAACCAAAGTCACCTCATTTGCATTTTTAGTTCTTCCTCTTCTGATCTGACTCCCAAGTGTCCACATTTTCTGCTCATGAAGCTGAGTGGAGATGGCATTTTATAACTTGGTATATCTTAATGTGCCGAAACTTTCCTGCTTGAAAGATGTTTCATTTTTTAAATTCAAGTTATTGGAGTGACATCGGTTCATAGTGCCATGCAGGTTTCAGGTGTGCATTTCTATGACACATGATCTGTATATTGCATCGTGTGCCCACCACCCAAAGTCAAATCATCTTCTGTCACCACATAATTGTCTACCTTTACCCCTCCACCCACTTCCCTCTGGTAACCACCGTGCTATTATCTGTGTCTGTGAGTTTCAAAACACATGTGTTTGATACTTCCAAACGTGTCAACGCTTGCCAGTAGAACCTGGGGGTAAGGTAAGAAAGGCAGGAAAAGAGTAAGGAATAAATGAAGATACTGTGTATACGGGCTTACCTGGGCCTAGTTCAACCAGTCCTAAATGACTGTTGTTATAATTTATTGCAATCATGATGTTACACACATATTAATATGAACTCTCTCCATCCAAAGAGAAAACTGAGATAACTCTTTTTTCTCTCCTCTCTCTCTCTCCCCAATATTTATTGAATGTGGACTATGCGGTAGCACTGCAAGTGAAGGGAAAAGAGTGGTTAACGAAATAAACACAGTCTCATCTTCCATGGACCCTGGGGTCTGGAGCGGCATAGAGAGCATTTGTAAAAAGAAGCATCTCAAAAAACCATTTAAATACAATTTTGTTAAGTATTATAAAGGAAAAGCTTATGGTACACTTTTTTTATTGTGGTAAGAATTCAACATGATATCTATTATTTAACAAAATTTTAAGTGCACTATACTTAAAATTTACAGTTTTGTTGGCTATAGGCAAAATGTTGTACAACAGTTCTCTAGAATGTATTCATCTTGTAAAATTGAAACTTTAACCCCATGGAATAGCAAGTCCTCATTTCACCCCCCACCCAGTCCCTGGCAACCAGCATTCTAATAGCTGTTTCTATGAGTTTAAGTATTTTAGGTACCTCATATGAGTAGAATCATGCAGTATTTGTTCTGTGACTGCCTCATTTCACATAACATAATGTCCTCCAGGTTTATCTATGCTGTTGCAACTGGCAGGGTTTCTTTTTCTTTTTTTAAAGATTGAGTAATATTTCATTGTGTGGGCATGTCACAGTTTCTTTATTCATTCATATGGTAATGAACACTTCAGCTTTTCCATACCTTAGCTATTGCGAATAGTTCCGCAAAGAGCATGACAGTGCACATATCTCTTCAACAGCTTAATATCAGTTATTTTGGATATATGCCCACTAACATCGTGGTTTTGATTTGCATTTCCTTCATGATTAGTGATGGGAATATCATTTCTTATACTTGTTGTATGTCTCCTTTGGAGAAATATCCAAGTTCTTTGCACATTTTTCAATTGTACTCTTAAGGCTGTATAGCAAGAAGTATAGATCTCATCTGAAAGTGTATATAGCATTGCCAGATGACAAAATAAAAATACAAGACATTCAGTTAAATTTGAATTTCAGGTAGACAATGAATCTCTTAGTATAAGTGTGCCTCACACAGTATCTGGAATGCACTAAAAGATTATTTGTTGTTTACCTGAAATTCAAATTTTACTGGGTTTCTATATTTTATGTGGCAATGCTATAAATGGAGTGGAGATGGAAATAGTTAAAGAAGGCTACTTTTAGAAAGTGATATCTGAGCTTAGACCTAAAAAGCAATTGGTGTTATCCAGGTTCAGAGGTGTGGGGAAGAAAATAGAAGACAAGGGTAGGCGAGGTAGACAGAAGGAATAGCATGTGAACTGACGTGGGAAAGAGTCATGTAATTTTAGTTATGGGCATAATATAAGGTTTAGAGGGGGAAATGGCATTTGATGATGCAAGAAAGAGAGGAGAAGCCAGGAAGATCAGGGACTAGTAGGCTGGGTTAAGGATGTTAAATGTTAAACACAGTGGAGTTAGATACTAGAAATTTGGGCTCTGCTCCTCGAGCCACAGTGAGTCATCTGCTGGCTTTAAGCAAACCAGTTCACCTCTTTGGGGCTCAATTTACTCATGGGTCAAGTAGATATTAAAATCCTGATACATGAAATAATGGAACATGAACCCTGAAGGGTTCACCCAGAAAGAAAACCCAAGATTATCTAATATAAAGCCCTAAAGTTACAGATGAAACTGAGGTCTAGGAAAGGCATTGGTCAAACACAAACCAAAAATGTGTCAAGAGCATTGAAGCTGGACCGGCTGAGAGTCAAAGCCTGGCTCTGCAACTTATCTGCGCTGCGGCCTTGGGTGAGCAGGGCAGGCCCTGTCTGAGCCTCCACATTTCTCATTGGCGGGACAAAATTAATGCCATCTTCCTCCCTAAATTGTCATTAAGATTCATGATAAAATAAATAGGATGCTGGTTGCAAAGACTTGTACATGGTAGTTACTCATCCAATCGTGTTTGCTAATATAGGTTGGCTGTGTATTCATAATTGTACAGAGTTCTGGGATTCTTTGGTGTGAGTCTAGAAGACAGAAAAGAAAAAAACCAAATCATTGCTATAGACACATATTATCCACATCACAGTTTTGAGCATGGCCATTTCTGCCTTTGAAAATAGTTGATCTGTCAGTTCTGGAAGCTCAGGGAAGATGTGGATTCAAACAACAGACAATGATGTGTCAAAACTTCAAGAGACACAGTGGGAGAAAGAGAAGCTAGGAGCCCTTAAGTTTTCTTCTTTCACCAAGTAACATTTAAGGGGGTCTTCTGAAGATAATGTGATTCAAATACATTCAATTAATTAAGGAAACATTAAGGAATACCTTCTTGCAGCTTACAATCTACTTTGAGGAAGATAGATTAACAAATAAATTAAATAGACACATGCTTATTGATTGCTCCAGGAGAATGGACTTTGTTAGTAGGAATTTCACACCAGGTTGGGAAGATGATGGCTCTGGAGAAACCCTGGAGCCTCCCTCAGACACCTGATGAGGCTGTCCCTGATCTTGAGCAATGGCACCAGCACCATGACCTTGCTCCTACCCAAGGTGCACAGCTAGTTTGGGCTGCAGAGCTGGTTTTTCAGTTCCCTCAGACACACTGAGAGCAAATGGCAGGTAGTTTCTGTTGTACGTTCATGTTTGATAAATGGTGGTTGAACTAAATTGCTTGTTGAATGGCTCAGTGCCAGGTAGATGGCAAAATATTTAGTAGAATCTTTCATATGTTGAAAGCAATGGAAGTGCATGCTCACAGGGCTGTCATTTTTTTCAGTGAAGATGGATGTGCATGAACCCATCCATAGCTGTGTCTACTCTGTGTTTTTGCAAAGCAAATGGCCATATTAGGAGAGAATTCAGTGGCTGAGAAGAGATAAGCTAATCCTGGAACAGAGGTGATGTCTGTGACTCTAATTACCAAATGTGGACTGAAAATTAGAACTAAGAATGAGCATTTACAATTTTGGGTCTAAGGAAATGTTTAGTTTAAATTGACCATGGTTTAATGCCTCTAGACAGTTTGGTTTTTTTGTGCTTCTCTTTGAAAAAGAAGAAGTAAACTTAAGAAAACTATCTGGTATAAAGGATTAAGTTTAAGGTCAACCTCCTATACCTTCTTTCAATTATGGTTTTGGGCAAAGAAAACTTGTTCTGGATGATGTTTCTGAAGCACCTATCTTCAGAATCACTAAAGAAAGGCTTGATTGTGCTCAGAGAGCCTGCTTTTCCTCACAGGAAGGGAGTAGAGTGTTTTAGAATTATTGCCAACTACAGGGGTTGAGACAAAAATATGAGACTTCCAGTTAAAATATCCAGTGGACTTCTACCCTGCCAGTGATCACAATTTTGGGTGCTTGGTGATCTGTAGCAATTGTGTGAAGGTGTCCATCCCTTACACATACTGGTTTTATTTACTGTTTTCTGTAAAACCACTCTGGTTTACCACTCTGTTTGTATATTATTCCTTTGTGGGGCTGTTTTTTTTAATCTGTGCTGACAATTTCTGTGTAAATATGTGAGGCTTACAGAGATTCTCTGGCTAGTTTAAAAAGTGAATGTACTCAGACCTTCTTTCTATATAACTGTTTTGGAAAAGTTGAAGTTTAGACTATAGATATTTTAAGAATTGTTTATAAGCTTGTCTCCCTCAAATAGATGAGATTTGAGGTCAGTGACTTTTTTCTAATTCATCTGAGGTCTATAGTATCTACTACAGTGCCTGGTACAGAATAACTGGCACAGAATAATTATTGCATGAATGGCTATGGATTGTTGAAGATGGTACTATAGGCCAGGTATGATCAGTTTCTAACTCTCTGGAGATATTTTGGGTATGGCCCCAATGATGTGTGTGTGAGTGGAAGAGAAAGTTGCTGCCTATCCACCAGAGATGCTAATATCCTAGTGGGTACAGTCTTATTTAGTTCACTCATCTTCTTAGGTGAATAGTCTCTAAGGTACTGTGGCTCTCCAAAGCTAAGGATTCTACTCTGGCCCATCCAAATTCTAAAAGTCATTGTTCTTGCCAGTAGGATTAAACCATGTTACCAAAAGGCTACTTTTTTTTCAATATTTGTGAAAACCCTTAAACAACGAATGCATTTTGACCTATAGAAATTTATCCTAGAAAAAAAACAAGTAGAATTGTTATGGAGAAAATATATGTGATTTTTCTTGACAACAGAACAGAGTGACCAACCTGTCTGGACTTGCTAGGCATGGATGTACCCCTTCTTAGCACTGTAATTTCCACAGGACTGGGTGGTCCTAACCAACTTGCCATTGACCACTCTACAGCAGAACCATCCCTTTTGTTGAGTAAATGTGTTGAGCTGCTGAGTAGAAATATGGGATATGTGGTTATCACTCTGCCTTCTAAGGTATTTGGGTTTAGTTAACTTCAAGACTTTTGTTTTTCAGAGGCAGAGATGAATTTCTTGGGGGGGAATTAAAGACAATTAGGAGAGGCTAAATGAGGGAAGAATTCAAAGAAAGAAGTAGACCCAGAGGCTCAAGGCCACAGAAGAGTGTCAAAGAAGTTAAGTCAAAGAAGGATGTATGAAAAGTTGTTTGCTATGCAGTGCATTGGAGATAGAGTTTCTTTCTTCTTCTCATTCCAGCTGATATTTAAAATTTGATTGATGGATTAAGCAGAAAATTTGATAGAGAGGAGAGAATGGGTCAACAGGAAAATTGAGCCATGTGCCCCATCCTTCCGTCCCCTAAAATACAGTGTAGAGAGGCAAACAGATAGAAAATACAAAAAAAAGAGTGTTTAGAACCTAAAAAAAAAGAAAAAAAGTTCTTTATAAATCACACAAAATAATGGAAGTATGCATAAAAACACAAGTGGGCAAATCATATGAAAGGATATACGAATGACAAGTAAACATGAAAGAAATGTAACTTCACCAGAAAAATGAAAATGCAAATTAAAGCTATATTGAGATACCATTTTTATATTAAGATGAGATACCATTTTATACCCAGTAGATTGGCTTTAAGAAATAATACCAAGCCTTGGCAAGGATATATATCATTTGGATTATATATTCTAATGGTAGAAATGTAGACAGTGGAGAGCAATTTAACTCCACTGTGGAGATCAATTTAACATTATATATCACATAATATAATATGACTCAACAAATCCTCTCCTAGGTATATTCCAACTATCTTGCACATTGTTTTAAGATATATGCACAGAGATCTGTATCTTTACGGCATTATTTTTAATAGTGGAAAAACTGAGAAGCAGTACATTGTTTATTTTAAGTTAAAACACTTAACCCCTTATAATGATGTTTTGCTCCAATAAAGGGACATTAATTAACACAACTTTTCATTTCTTTCCACAGGAAGAGGAGTAAATTATTGCAAGTTTGACATAAGGAAATAAACTTGTAGGGCTTGGCTCCTTTCTCTCTTTTCTTGGGAGTGTGCCACCATTCAAAAACACACACTATGTCTGCGTGAATCCAGAAATCCTGGCATTGGTGTGAGGACTACCCCAGATTACTGTTGCCTAGGCCTTCATTTCTGGGGTCCAGAATTTGGAGACCCATTTGCCCACAGATATAAGCTATATTCATCACTGTAGTTTAGCTAAGAGTACATATATAAGACCTTAAACAGACATCATTTAGCCCTGCTTTTCATTTAGAAAAATCAACTGCTCATGGGCCTGTAACCTTCAGCAAAGTCACGGGTTAAGGTGATTATCTTGATCAAATGATGGGGACTTGAAAATGCAATTACACCTGACACAGGTACTGGGGGTCATGCTGAGGCAACATTACATCTTCTAAGCCATCCTTGAACAGAGCAGCATTTGCTAATTTTAAGATGTGAGGCAGAACTGAATTTTACATGCATTCAGAGGTCTTAGCTTTAGTCTTTTAGAACTAAGTCTACCTAGATAGCCCCAGTTTCAAATTCTGTTTTGCCTCCAAGATTACAGAGAATGTCAGAGGAACTAACCATGGATATCTTGCATTTCTATGGTTTGTTCACAGACAAAGGGGTGATCCAGAGATGTGCCAACACCAGCTTGTATTAACTTATGATATTCGATTGTTAAATTTTTAGTAATTTTGTGATGCGGTTGCTGTTACATTGGTAGCTTGAAATTGGCCATTGTTGGAGAATTGGTGCTACTGAAATTAGTAAACCCCACACATCAAAGTTCTCTTCCACCCCAATCAATTATTAAACAATCCTTACATATCAGGGTTCTCTCCTACCCTCAGCTCCAGCCAATTATAAAACACTTTAGATTACATTCTTTCATATTCACTTTAGACTTGAAAGTTACATAAGCCCAAACCTAAATTGAGACCCAATCTATAGTAGATGTTATTTTAAAACCAACACACAGGATCAGGACACCAATTATAAAGAACTATGCAATTTTGCGGGAATCAAAGTAAAGAACTCAATGAAATTATTACAGACCCAATAATTAGGAAGACAATGAAAGAATTCCATGCCTGGAATAATATCTCTTAAAGTCTGGTCTTACTTAGTAAGTAAGCTAAGGATAAAATGGAGAGATTTGAAACACACATTATAGTAAAACATAAGGACACAACAATAAACAGAAAGGCAGACTGATTAAACTAAGAGAGGAGAAATTTCTTTAGGAAACCAGTGGAGACTCTGGAGAATAGGCAAGCCTTTTATAAAAGGAAAATGAAATTTCAAGTGTGGAGCATGTAAAAAATACTGGCGGAAAATGGAGACGCATCTAAACTAAGTCTCTTGGAGGGCACTAGAAGGGGTGAGGAGACACTGCCTTCACTGAAGTCCTGTCAGAAGCACTGCCTGGGGCCCAGTGCAGACAGGCAGATTCGTAGGAAGAAAACAGGGCTGGTTGCCCCAGGGAAAGCCAGGATTTGGGCCAGTGGCAAAAAGCGATTTTTTTAACATGATATAGGAAAAACAGTTTGCTATGGTCTTGTTTCTGGACAGAGGCTTTGAGACATTGCCTGGGAAGTTTGAAGACTGGATCCCCTTACAGACTGAAGCAGGTCTCCAGAGTGGTGGCAGGCAGATCTGGACAGATTTCAAAGAAAGTGAGGAAGATCAGCATTATTCTCAAAGACTTATTGGAAGAGTGTCAAGGTTCCAGTTTCTACATGTGGGAACATAGGAATTTCTTGTTCTATGAGAAAACAAGTCTGAAAAAAATTTAGAGAATTAAAACTCTAAAGAAAGATATAGCAAAGATAAATTATTAAAGGAGAAATAGGCAGTGCAAGGATAGCTTGAGTCCAGGCCTGGTTTAAGGTCAAGCTAAGGAAGACACATTCTGACTGAGATTATTCAACCACGAAACCTGAAGGTGAAGGAAGTTTGTTTGAGCAGTAGAGAATTCTGGCAGGTTCAGAAAAAACTGGCTTCTTTTCTCTTAAATTTTTTTTTTATCTTTACCTAAGGCCTTTTTTTTTTTTCATTGTGTTTTTTTAGAGAGAGGAGTGGGAAAAAAGGGAGAGAAAGAGAAACATTGATGTGAGAGAGAAACAGTGAATGGTTGCTTCCCATATGTGCCAAACTGGGGATTGTACGTACCTGGACCAGGCATCAAACCTGCAACCTAGGCATGTACCCTGATTGGAAATTGAACCTGCAACCATTTGGCTACGGGACAATGTTCCAACCAACTGAGCCACACCAGCCAGAGCCTGATTTCATGTCTCTTATTAACAAAGAAATTCAAGGCAAAGCATAAAGAAATGTGTTAGAAAACAATGTCTGGATCAGAAATCTAACTGTAAGTTTAAGGAAAAAACATATTTAGGGGTAGCAAAATTGTAGTCTTTTATAAGATAGAAAGGAAAAAGGAGTCCTTCAAGAAACAGGATAAACTGTTTATGAACCCTATAGAATCTCTCTCAAGGATGTAGAGGAAGAGTGTAGTTAAATAAAGCCTTAAGGGTTACCCCATTATTGCAATACAGTTCCCCCCCACAACATACATACAGAAAAGAAATACCACCCAAGGACAGAACCTTCAAAAACAGAGTAGACAATCCCTTGAAGAGGCTGAGTTATTGGTTCTTTCTCTGTCAAAAGACACACAGATTTTAGAAAAACCGACTACAGCTTCACTTCAAGAATGCGTGGAAACAGAAAAAAAAAAACTCCATGATCTTACGTGCAGAATCTAAAATACTGGGTTGGCCAAAAAGTCCATATGGTTTTTCTTATAAAATAAAAGACACATTTTTCATTTTCACCAATAACTTTGTTGATCTGGATATTTTGAGTATGTTGGCTATCTCCCATGTGGTATAATGTTGATTGTTGTCACTTAACGTATTGATTTAATCACTATCAACTTCAACTGGTCTACCTGCCTGTTGAGCATCATTCAGCAAGAAACCTCCAGCACAAAACTTTGCAAACCATTTTTAACGCATTCAATCAGTCACAACACCTTCTCCATACACTGCACAAATCTTTTTTGTGTTTCAGTTGCATTTCTAGCTTTCTTGAAATAATAAAACATAATATGTTGAAAATGTAGCATATTTTCTTCCATCTTTAATATTAAAATGGCTACACAAAAATTCACCAATTTTGATAAGTTTTTAAAAAATTCACACTAATATGACAGCTGTCACAATAAAATTCAACAAAACCATTTTGAATAAAGTTAAAAGTTACTAAATAAAATAAAAGTTACTAAAGCTATCTTATGAAAAAAAAAAAAAAAACAAACGAGCATTTTGGACAACCCAATAGTTGATTATATGGAAGCAGAGAGTAGAACAGTGGTTATCAGGGATGGGGATGTGGATGAAATGAAGAGATATTGGTCAAAGGGTATAAAGTTGCAATTGTACAGGATAAATGAATAATTCTAGAGATCGAATGTTCAGCACAGTAACCAGAGTTAGTAATCCTCTAATGAATACAGGAAATTTGCTAAAAGAGTACATTTCAACTAATCTGCTCACACTACAAAAAATAGCTATGCAAAATGATGTTATTAGTTTAATGTAGTAATCATTTTACTACATCAATATGTATCAAATCATCATGTTAGAACTTCCAGTCAAGATGGAGTAGAATAATGCTGTACTTGCCTCCTCCCTGTGACCACATCAACATTACACCTGAATTACAGAACAACCGCCCTTGAGAACAACTTGGACACTGGCTGAACAGGGGTCCTATAACTAAGGACATACAGAAGAAGCCAAGTTGAGATGGGTTGGAGGGGTGGAGATGCAAAAGAGGCTGGTCCCACATGCATGTGGGTGTGGGTAGTTAAAAATCAGGAGAGATTCTTTGTCATGCAAATTTCCCCTAAGGATTGAGGGTTCCCAGCCCCACACTGGGCTCTCCAACACAGACCACCAGTGCTGGGAAGAGGAATCCCCACAATATCTGGTTGTGAAAATCAGCAGGGATTCCATCTAGGCAAGATGGAGGTTTGATGGAGACCCAGGAATTTTCTTAAAGGGCCCAAGCACAGACTCATTTACTCAGAAACATTCATCCTAAGCTCCAAAGACAGCAGCATGAAAAGTGCTAGGGATATACTTGGAGGGACTGAATTGTCTGGCTTCAGGGGAAGAACTGGAGGGGCAATACTCTCCAGGACCAAAGTGCAGTTGTTCCTTGTTGAGCCCTGCCCCCACATAGCCACAGGTGCAAGCTGATAACAAATCTGAGTCTCCATCAACCTGGGTGACACCACTCTTGCCCCACTTAGGTGATTCTCTGAGTACTTGTTCCAGCCAATTGACATGCCCAGCCCAAACATCTTTCAGAGGCCAAGCCACACAAGCAGCCAGCTTGGGCCTGTGCTGAGAACTTTCCTGAAATCTCTCAAAGGTTCACTAACCCCAGACAAACAGGGGCTGACTTCAGCATGCCCTGTACCAGTTGCTGAGTGGCCCCAAACCTGGAATTAGTGGCATCCTGCTTTAGTTCACAGCATAATCACTCCCAGGAGCCTCTAAGCTCACCATAGGTAGCCACCAAGTTCGGATTATTTTCTTGCTCCTGCCTGGTGGCACAGGATGGATATAAGGAGCAAATGACCTTGGCTTGCACAAAAAATTCTCCCAAGATCCCTCAAAACCTACACAGCTGGTGGCTGGCTTCAGAACATACCAGGGCATTGTACAATTAACACCAGAAATAGCATACCCAAAGGACAGACTCACAGGCACAGGAGCCCTGCTAAAGAAAATCCCACACTATGGTGTTAGCCCTCAAACAATGGCTTGTTTGCTATAGTCATGGCCTGTCCTGACAGTCAACCTGAGTGAGGGTCAGTCTTACCTACTGACATGTAAACATCAATTAAGGCTCAACTATAAGAGGAGGACACACAAAACCCACACAGGGACACTCTTGGAGCACCCAGCTCAGGTGCATAGGGAGGTTGGGTCCCATGGGACACCTACTAAATAAGGCCACCTTGCTAAGACTGAGCGATGTAGCAGAATTACTGCATAAATAGAAACACACAGAGGGAGGCTGTCAAAATGAGAAAACAAATAAATATCTCCCAAATGAAAAAGTATTATTCTGGAGAATAATACTCCAGAATAAGAACAAACAAAAAAGAGCAATCTACGAGATTCAGAGTTCAAAACACTGGTTATAACTTAGGGGAAGCAGAGATTATCTCAGTGAGAACTCACATGAAGGTAGAAAACATAAAAAAAGAACCACTCAGAAATGAGGAATACGATAACTGAAATAAAGAATACATTAGTTGGAATCAACAGCAGATTAGTGGTGGAAGAGGATCAAATTATTGATTAATAAGAAAAGGTTACACTCAATCAGAACAGTACAAAGAAAAAAAAACTGGGGACAACATCAAGTGTAATAACATTCACATCATAAGGATATTGGAAGGAGGAGAGAGAGCCAGAGATTGAAAACCTATTGTAAAAAATAATGATTGAAAACTTTCCTAACCAGGCAAAAGAAATAGACATATGAGTCTAGGAAGTACTGGGAGTCCCAAACGAGATGAACCCAAAGAGGCCCACACCAACACACATAATAACTAAAATGACAAAGGCTAAAGACAAAGAAACTTTTTTTAAAAAGTCATATTTTATTGTTTATGCTATTTCAGTTGTCCAATTTTTCCCATTTGCCCCCCTCCACCCAGCACCCCACTACCTCAGGCAATCCCCATACCATTGTCCATGTTCATGGGTCATGCATGTATGGTCTTTGGCTACTCTCTTCCCTGTACTGTACTTTAATATCATTATGACTATTTGGTAACTACCAATTTGTACTTCTTAATCCCTTCACCTTTTTTGCCCATCCCCTGACAATCATCAAAATATTTTCTGTATTTATGAGTCAGTTTCTCTTCTGCTTGTTTGTTTATTTTTTTAGAATCAATTGTTCATACATATGTATTTGTTGCCATTTTTTTGTTCATATATTTTATCTTCTTCTTAAAGAAGACCCTTGAACATTTCATATAATAAAGGTTTGGAGGTGATGAACTCTAGTTTTTTCTTGTCTGGAAAGCTCTTTATCTGTCCATTGATTATATGATAGCTTTGCCGGGTAGAATAATCTTGGTTGTAGGTCCTTGCTTTTCACCACTTTGAATATTTCTTTAGAATAGTTCCTTCTAGCCTGCAAAGTTTCTTTTGAGAAATCAGCAGGAAGACTTATGGGAGCTCCCTTGTAGGTAATCTAACTGCTGTTCTTTTGATGCTTTTAAGATTCTCTCTTTGTCTTTAACCTCTGGCATTTTCATTATGATATGTCTTGGTTTAGGTTCTTTGGGTCCATCTTGTTTGGAACTGTCTGTATTTCCTAGATTAGTATGTCTATTTCCATTACCAAGTTAGGGAAGTTTTGTGTCATTATTTTTTCAAATAGGTGTGGCAGACCCTTCTGCGTGGCGTGGGCCCAGCTCCCACTTGGAGATGCACAGGTGCCCACAGGTAGGTTCTTTCGTGGGTAATCAGATTTGCAATATACTTAGGCTGTTTTGAGACTGGCTTTCTGCTGAAACCCCCTCACTCTGCAAGTACCTTGCAGGCCCAGTGTAAATGCCTGCTTATTCATTTGCTAATGTCCTTCTTCTGTGATGTAATGAGGGGCATTGACTCCTTTGTGGTAACGGGGATAGGAGGAACCATCTTGGAATGTAAAGGGATATTATTAGAATAAAGGCCTGTCATGGCGGAGGCCATGGCTTTGGCTCCTGTTGAGAGAAAAGATAGTCTGTTGTCCTTATTCTTTCACCAGACTCAGTAGTCTGTGTGTATGTTTTAATTCCTCCATAATGATGCAGACACTGCTGGCCAATGTCTGCATCAAATAGTTTTCCAATTTCTTGCTCTCTCTCTTCTCCTTCTGGCACACCTATGAGGTGAATGTTGATATGCTTGAAGTTGTCCCAAAGGCTCTTTACGCTATCCTCATTTTCCTTCTTCTTGCTTTTCTGATTGGTTATTTTTTTGCTTCCTTATGTTCCAAATTGCTGACTTGATTCTCAGCTTCATCCACTTCACTGTTGATTCCCTGTAAATTGTTCTTTACTTCAATTAGTGTATTTTTCATTTGTATAAACATAGCGTGGTATATAGGAAACACATGGTAGTCACAAACCAAAAATCTACAGGGGAGATATAAGAAATAAGGAGAAAGGAATCTAAACATAACGCTACAGGAAGACATCAACGTGAGAGAGAAGAGAGCTAGAGAAATAGGAACAGAGAAGAACTTAAAAAAATAATGATAAAACAATTAATAAAATGGCAATAATTACATACCTATCAATAATTACTTTAAATTTAAATGGAATAAATGCTCCAATTCAAATAAGAATAAATTAAGAAGTAGTACATATATACAATAAAATATTACTCATCCATAAAGAAGAATGCAATCTTACCACTTGCAACAACATGGATGAACGTAGAGGGTGTTATATTAAGTGAACTAAGAGAAAGTCAAATGTCATATGATTTCACTTATATATAGAATATAAAAAAACAAAATAAATGAACAAACAAGACAGAAACACACTCATAGATGTAGAGAACAAACTGATAGTTGCTACAATGTACAAGGTAAGAGGACTGGGTGAATACAAAATAATCCCGGGGATATAATCCCAGTTTAGAGAATATAGTCAATAACATTGTAATAACTCCATATGGTGGTGGGAGGGTGCAAAACTCATTGCGGGAGATCTCTGTAAGTTATATAAATGTCTAACCACTATTCTGTTCACCAGAAACTAATATAATACTGAATGCCAACTGTAATTGAAATATTGAAAAAATTGAAAAAACCCAAGTATCATGTTGTACACCTTAAATATATACAGTATTTATTTTAAAGATAAATAACTAAAATAAAGAACCTGCTGAGGGCAGATTCTCTGCATGAATAAATTCAGAGTTGGGGAAAATCTTCCCCAGGAGGTCAATATCACAAGCTGAAGCAACTCTAGTGCAAGTGGTAATGGAAAAAGCCAGCCATGAGGATAACAAAATGAACTTGTCTGCTCCCAAAAGTGAGTTTATCTTTCATTAGGCAGAGACCAACCTGAAAACAGCTGGAATGCCATAAAACAAGTGGGATAAAGAAAGATGGAACATAAGAGGCCTTGGATATTCTGGATTAGAGAAGAAGGCATTTTGAATTGGATGTGCAGGCTGCCATTGGCAAAAATTCTAAGCATTGCAAGAGGACTATAATATATCAAATGCACAGTCAAAGAGATAAGACCATAAGCGTGAATGGATTTCCTATGCCAAGTTCTCCACACTTATGTACTCAAACTGGTAAATGCATAGCTCTGAAATTAATCACCTGCTGGGAGAGCTATCCCATTTAAATTTATGTATTTGTTTGTTTAATTTTATTGTTATTCAAGTACAGTTTTCTGCCCCCCCATTTCTCCTCCTACCCCAGCCATCCCTACCTCCCTCCCCTGATTCTACCCTCTTGGTTTTGACAAGTGTCCTTTATAGCTGTTTCTGAAAACCCTTCACCCATTTCCCCTCATTATCCCCTCCATCTCCCCTCTGGTTGCTATCTACTTGTTCTTTTTTTTTTTTTAATTATATTTTATTGATTATGCTATTACAGATGTGCCATTTCCCCCCCTTCATTACCCTCCACCCTACACACCCCCTCCCACCCACATTCCCTCC
>PVKU01013049.1:0-31346 GCA_004027475.1 Anoura caudifer | reverse complement strand
TGCCAAAGCAGTTCTGCAACAGATACCCAAGGGACTGCTTGAGAGAGAGAGAGAGAGAGAGAGAGAGAGAGAGAGAGAGAGAGAGGAACAGGCACAAAAATGGCAATGAATAAGTTCCTATCAATAATAACCTTAAATGTAAATGGATTAAATGCTCCAATCAAAAGACATAGAATAGCTGAATGGGTAAGAAAGCATGACCCACACATATGCTGCCTACAAGAGACCCACCTCAGGACAAAAGACCTACAAGACTCAAAGTGAAGGGCTGGAAACAAATTTTCCAAGCAAATGGACAGAAAAAAAAAAAGCCGGGGTAGCAATACTCATATCAGACAAAATAGACTTCAAAAGAAGGGCCATCAAGAGAGACCCAGAAGGTCACTTCATAATACTCTAGGGAACAATCCACCAAGAAAACATAAACATTGTAAATATATATGCACCCAACATAGGAGTACCCAAATACATAAAGAAAATCATAGAGGACTTCAAGAAAGATATTGACAGCAACACAATTATAGTAGCAGATTTGACCACTCCACTGTCAAAAATGGACAGATCTTCCAAACAAAATATCAACAAAGATATTGTGACATTGAACAATACTCTAGATGAAATGGACTTAACATATATATATATATATATATATATATATATATATATATATATATAGAGAGAGAGAGAGAGAGAGAGAGAGAGAGAGAGAGAGAGAGAGAGAGAGCCCTTCATTCCAAAGAAACTAAATACACATTCTTTTCAAATGCACATGGAACATTTTCAAAGATAGACCACATGATAGGACACAAAATAAGCTTCAACAAATTCAAGAAAATTGAAATCAAACCAAGCATTTTCTCTGACCACAAGGGACTGAAACTAGAAACCAACCCCAAGGGGAAAAACCCAAAATCCTCAAAATCTTGGAGATTGAATAGCATGCTATTAACCAATGAATGGGTCAGGAATGAAATTAGGGAGGAAATAAAAAAGTTTCTGGAAACAAATGAAAATGAACTCACAATGACCCAAAACTTAAGGGAAACAACTAAGGCAGTCCTCAGAGGGAAGTTCATAGCAGTACAGGCCTACCTAAAAAGATAGAAACATTTCAAACAAACAAGTTAACCCTATGCCTATAAGAACCTGAGGAACAACAACTAAGACAGCCCAGAGAGAGTAGAAGGAAGGAAATAACCAAGACCAGAGCAGAATTAAATGACATGGAGACTAAAAGCACAATTCTAAGGATCAATGAATCCAGGAGCTGGTTCTTTGAAAAGATAAACAAAATTGACAAGCCTTTAAGCAGGCTCATCAACAAAAAAAGAGAGAAGACAGAAATAAACAAAATCAGAAATGAAAGAGGAGAGATTACAACTGACACCACTGAAATACAAAGGATTGTAAGAAATTACTATGAAGAACTGTATGCCAAGAAATTTGAAAACCTAGGTGAAATGGATAAGTTTCTAGAAAACTATAATCTTCCAAAATTCAATGAAGAAGAAGCAGAAAGCCTGAACAGACCAATAACAACAGATGAAATTGAAGCAATAATCAAAAAACTCCTGACATACAAAAGCCCTCAACCAGACGGTTTCACAGAAGAATTTTACAAAGTATTTAAGGAAGAGCTAACCCCTATCCTTCATAGACTATTTGAAAAAAATCCAAAATGATGGAAGACTCCCAAACTCTTTTTATGAAGCTATCATCATCCTAATCCCAAAACCAGATAAAGATACAACAAGGAAAGAAAACTTCAGGTCAATATTGCTGATGAACATAGACACTAAAATCCTCAACAAAATATTGGCAAACTGCATGCAAGAATACATTAAAAAGATCATACACCATGACCAAGTGGGATTCATCCCTGGGATGCAAGGATGGTTCAACATTTGCAAATCAGTAAATGTAATACATCACATAAACAAAAGCAAAAACAAAAATCACATGATCATATCAATAGATGCAGTAAAAGCATTTGATAATGTACAGCACCCATTCATGATAAAAACACTCAGCAAAGTGGGAACTGAGGGAGCATTCCTCAACATAATAAAGGCCATATATGAGAGACCTACAGCCAATATCATACTCAATGGGCAAAAGCTAAAATCTTTTCCACTAAGATCAGGAACAGGACAAGGTTGTCCACTTTCACCACTTCTATTCAATATAGTATAGGAAGTCTTAGCCACAGCGATGAGACAAGAAAAGGAAATAAAAGTCATCCAAATTAGAAAGGAGGAAACAACTATCATTGTTTGCAGATGACATGATAGTGTACATAGAAAATCCTATAGACTTGGCCAAAAAAGCTGCTCAACCTAATAAATGAATTTCGCCAAACAGCAGGATACAAAGTCAATATTCAGAAATCAAAGGCATTTTTGTATACCAACAATGAAACAGCAGAAGCAGAAATCAAGGAAAAAATCCCATTCGATATAGCAAAAAGAAAAATAAAATACCTAGGAATAAACCTAACCAAGGAAGTCAAAGACCTGTATGCAGAAAACTACACAACACTGAAGAAAGAAATTAAGGAAGACACAAACAAATGGAAACATTTATCGTGTTCATGGATTGGAAGAATCAACATCATCAAAATGTCCATACTACCCAAAACAATTTCCAGATGCAATGCAATACCTATTTAAATACCAATGGCATATTTCACAGACATAGAACAAACACTTCAAAAATTTATATGGAACCATAAATGACCCCAAATAGCTGCAGCAATTTTGAGAAAGAAGACCAAAGTAGGAGGCATACCTGATACCCAACTGTATTACAAGCCCACTGTAATCAAAACAGCTTGGTACTGGCATAAAAACAGGCACATGGACCAGTGGAATAGAACAGAGACCCTAGAAATAAACCCAATTCTCTATGGTCAATTAATATTAGACAAAGGGGCAGCAACATAAAATGGAGTAAAAATAGCCTCTTCAACAGGTGGTATTGGGAGAACTGGACAGCAATGTGCAAAAAAAAAAAAAAAAATGAAACTCGAGCACCAACTTACACCATTTACAAAAATAATTCAAGGTGGATAAAATAGTTACATAGAAGCCACGACACCATTAAAGTCCTGGAAGAGAACGTAGGCACGAAAATCTCAGACATTTCACGCAGCAACATTTTTACTGATATGTCCTCTAAAGCAAGGGACATAAAGGAAAGAATAAACAAATGGGATCTCATCAAAATAAAACGCTTCTGCATGGCTAAAGAGAACAGTATTAAAATAAAAAGAGAACCAACTGTATGGGAAAACATATTTGCCAATGATACCTCAGACAAGGATTTAATCTCCAAAATATATAAAGAATGTATATGACTCCAATCTAAGAAGACAAGCAAACCCAATTGAAAAATGGGCAAAGGACTTGAACAGACACTTCTCTAAGGAGGACATACAGAGATCCAGAGACACATGAAAAGATGCTCAATATTGCTAGCTATCAGAGAGATGGAAATTAAAACCACAATGAGATACCACTTCACAGCAGTCAGAATGGCCATCATAAACAAAGCAACAAACAACAAGTGTTGGAGAGGTTGTGGAGAAAAGGGGACCCTAGTGCGCTTCTGGTGGGATTGCAGAGTGGTACAACCACTATGGAAAACAGTATGGAATTTTCTAAGAAAACTAAAAATGGATCTGCCTTTTGACCCAGCAATTCCACTGATAGGATTATATCCTAAGAATCCTGAAACGCCAATCCAAAAGAACTCATGCACCCCAATGTTCATAGCAGCACAATTTACAATAGCCAAGTGTTGGAAGCAACCTAGGTGCCCATCAGTAAATGATAGGATCAAGAAACTATGGTACATTTACACAATGGAATTCTATGCAGCAGAAAGAAAGAAGGAGCTCCTACCATTTGCAACATCATAAATGGAACTGGAGAGCATTATGCTAAGCAAAATAAGCTAGGCAGTGAAAGACAAATACCATATGATACCATACCATATGATTTGGTATACCAAATACCTTTAACAGGAACCTAATCAACGAAACAAACAAACAAGCATAATATAATGAAGGACACTGAAACTGAGAATTGCCTGACAGTCACCAGAGGGGAGAGGGGAGGAAATTTCAGGGGAAAAAGGGAAGGGTTTGGAGCAACAAGTATGAAAGACACATGGACAAAAACTAGGGGGGATGGATATGGGTGGGAGGTGGGGAGGGCTGCGGTGGTGGGCTGGGTTGGGAGTAAAAGACAGGTAACTGTAGAAGAACAACAATTAAAATAAATTAAAAATAGCAATAAAAGTAATTTTGCTTGCTAGTTGAAAACTCTAATGACATCAGCAGTAACAAATACTGAAATAGCGCTTCTTATGTGTTACACCCTCTTCTAATCTTCACACAAATGCTTTTAGTATTAATAACTCCAGGTACTATTATCCTCAGTTTATAGCTAATGAAACTAGCTGGGACACAGAGAGATGTAATCACTTGACAAGGAGACACAGCTAGTAACTTTCTATGTCTTTTATACTGACATTGTTACTCCAATATTTAAAGCACATTTTGGGTCTTTTATCTGCATAGTTCTTCTAAAACCTGATCTATGTAAATAGTTGAAGGGTAAGAGCTTTTCACCTTTTATTAATTTGTCAAATATTTATTGAACACATGTTCTGTGCCAGAACTGGAGCTAAGTAAAAGGCAGAATACAAATGATTATGTTAGGACATAAGTGTTATTATAGAGGTATTCATTTATTCAATTATTTGAGAGATTGTGGTGCATCCACCACTGTGTTCTAGGTGTTTTTGGAAAATCAGTGATTAAGAGGCAATGTGTACCTTCAAGGAGATTTTAGGTAATGGGATCACTGGCACATAAGCAGTTAGAATATACTATAATACATGTTATAGTGGTAGTATGCACAAAGTTCATCAGGAACATTAGGATAGTGTGCCAACTCTTCTGAGAACACTCAAAGCCAATTTATTTGTGGGGATGATGTTGAGTTTTGTCCTGAAGGACAGTTAAATTTTTTGGGTGGTTAAATTAAGACAGAAAATGCCAAGCAGAGTCACAGATCTGTGATGGCACGAGTATTACTAAGGAATGAGGATGGAGAGGCAAGTGAGGGTCAGGTTATGAAAGATCTTACATACTATGTAAAGGACTTCTTCGGCTTGGGTCACTATTCTTACCCCTGATGTCCTTCCCTAGAATCCGAATTATGTCCTCTGAATAATTGGGCTTTGGATTTCTTCTTACCTTGACTACTCTATTTGCTTACTTCTCTTGGCTTTGGTTGATCTTCTTGGTCTTTGTTTCTAGCCTGTCTGAACCTTGGTACATTCTGTTCCTTTTCTGCTTGGAGCTCCTGAATATGAGCTGGACATCTTGGAATTATCCAGGGAGTGAAAAGTCATATGCATTACAACTAGGAAAATTCTTTCCTTATGGAAAAAATGTATCACTTTGGAATTTTATTTTTTTACTACACAAAGAATTGGCTAGATCATTTTCTGTCCCAATTTCTTTCTTTTTTGAGTAATATTCTTGTCTCTAATTAGGCAGTAGATTTTTTCTGTAGTATCATAGAGTAGTGATACATATACAATTATCTCTAGTGATAACAAAAATGATGGCCAAACATTCTTTTAACAACAAATTATGATGTCCAATTACTTTTCTGCCAATATTTGATGATTAGATTATTCATGATTTTCTGTTTCTTCTTTTCTGGCTCTCTTGCCACTCACCATTGTGAATTTTCCACTTTTGCCTTCTATAATTTCCCTCATAAGTTCTACATGATATTATATCCCTGTTTTTAAAGTATTGCATGAGGGTTTTTTTTTTTGAAATTTATGCCTAATTGCCCTCTGTTGCTTTGTGTAAAAACTACGACAACATTTGCAACAACCTGGATGGGCCTTGAGGGCATTCTGCTAAGTGAAATGTCAAAAGACAAATACTGTATGATCTCAACTATATGTGGAATCTAAAAAATAATCCCACCAAACTCATAGATACAGAAAATGGATTGATGGGTTGTTGGAGGCTGGAGTGGGGTGGGGTAGGGTGGGGTGGGTGAACAGGGTCAAGATGGTCAAAAGGTATAAACTTCTGGTTATAAAATAAATAAATCCTAGGAATGTAATGTATAGTGTGGTGACTATAGTTAATTATAGTGTAGTGTATATTTGAAAGTTGCTAACATCAGTAGATTTTAGAAGTTCTCAATACAAGAAAAAACCTGTTAGATGATGGATGTTAACTGGACTTATTACGGTGATCATTTCACAATATATACCTATATCAAATAATTATGTTTTGCACCTGAAATTAATATTACATTTCAAAAAAAAAAAAAAAGAAACCAAAACCAGTGCATCTAATATTTTTGCCTTTAAACACTATTAGGCACATTTTGTGAAATTCTGTTTTGGCATTTAAAAGGAAGACTCTTTGATTGAAGACCCAGGGTAAAGTTTTAAAATGATAAGATAGCAAATTTAATAAATTTAGCTGAGATATAGATGTCTATGTGCTTAGAATTTGGGGGTTGTGTCCAGATTTTACTCCCTTACATGATCAAAACTATAAAATCACTTAGCTTTCTGGTAAGGAAAAGGTTTCCCAGATTTCCAGTTTCTGGATAGAGTTAAAAGTAGAATAGATTTGAATAATAATACAAATAGGAATAGAATTATAAAAAGTTCTATTCTTTTTCAGTGGAAATCAAAGAAAACCAAGTGTCTCAATCTATGTTCAGATGGAACATTAAGCAATGGGTTCACTCATAATTACTATAGATTTTTTTTTGCCAGATCTACATAACAATGGCTAACTTTATTTAAAAGACAGCTGGAAATGCAAAGTCTGTATATCAAGCAGTGCAATTCTGTGGAAAGAGCATTTTATTTCTAGTCAGATGTGTTAGGCTCTATTTTTGCCTGTGTAACCTTGGGAAAGTCCTTTGGTAGGTCTGGGCCTTTTCTTCTCATCTATGAAATGAAAGGCTACAATAGATGATTCTTATGGAAGTTTCACAGAAAAATTCCATAGATGTATCCTAGAAAAAAGGAGGTGTTGGTGGTGGGAAACACCATCCCATGCCTCTGACCCTCTAAGGAAAATACACACACACACAAACATGTGGGCGATGTATTTCCTAACTTAGATTTGACATCTAAATAGCATAAACATTCTTCACAAAGTTTCTCAAGCTTTTTAAATTTTATATTAAGGACTTAATGTATTTTACACTAATTGTTTGTATTTTTTACTTTTGCTAACAAGAAGATACATGTTATTTATTTGCTATTAGTACCAAACTTTTGTTAAAATGCTAATTGTTAGTACTGAGCTGTGATTGTTGGGGTAAATCTATCTGCAACAAAATACCCTGCTTTGGTGCCTAGATAAATTGTTTTATAGTGAGAAGAATGACCATAGAATAACTCCTGCAAGGACATTATCAGAAAAGTTTAAGGCTATAAATACCTGGCTATCAAGGGGGCAATTAAATAAATTTAAATGTATTTATACCTTTGCTAGGGTGATATCATGCTGGTGCATCATATTTTTACTGGCTTAACATTTTCTAATTTGAGATGGAGGCCAAATAAGAATATTGCTGCAATGTCACAGTGTATAATTATTGGACAGCAAGCAGGAATTTTTAAAGGAAATTTCACACTATCTCTGAGACTAGTGTCATACATTGCTAGTTTGAATTAGTTTGTGAAAGTTATTTATATATAAGTCACTTTAAATTAATGAGAGGTAGCATTTCATTAATAAATTAGGCAAGAAAATTTGTTTGCATAGGTGATATAGCTATAAATAGGTGTGTTAATCAAAGAAAAAATTAGATTTTTATTTTCTTTTGTGACAAATTACTTATAAATTATTTTCTACCTTTTATATTTTTCATTGGAAGCTGAAAATTGGCTTTCAATATTCACTGGAAAGCAAGTAGCATGGTGTGGGCTGAGCTTACCCACATGACCTTCCCTGTTTTCTCTTGCTTCCCACAACAGTGCAAGTCAGTTCCACCAGGGTGTTCTGTGCCAGTTCCTCCATTCTAACCCTTGACTCCATTTCCTATAATAATGTTCAAGCAACACTTGGCTTGGGGATTTGTTGTTATAAGATGGGGACATCCATATATATCCTAAACAATATAAAAAGGGACAAATGACCATGATAATCCTAATATCCCTACTACTCACTATGTAATATTATGTGTATTTTACATTCTTAAAGAATATCTTAGACAAGACTGTGGTAGCCTGATTTCTCAAGAATCCAAGTAGAAAATGAAGCTATGTTCGTAGGATCATGGCAACACAGGCAGGGCTTGCTTAGAAAACATGCATGGTCAGCAGGCAGAGTGCCAGACAGAGCAAGATTTTAATAGAAACTGAAAATAAATAAAGGCTTGTTTAGAAGCAGGATCTACAGACTAGGAACCCTGGGGTTTGGTTAGCAGGCAGAATCTGAGTGGAAATATGGAAAAGTAAATTCAGCATCATGGACAGCTCCCCAGTCACCTTAGAGTGCAGGTCTTTGCACGGATAGCTGTCTTTGGCAGCACAGATATGAACAGTAGTGATTCTTGGCTCAGTCGCTACAGGGTTGCTAACATGCCAGTAATAGTATCATACTCCAAAGTGAACTTAAAGTTGATCATGATTAGTGAATGATTCTTTGTGTACACTTTAGAAGTACAATAGTCTGCTCCTGCTGATGTGGTCCAGTGGATTGAGTGCCGGCATGGCATGTAAACCAAAGGGTTGCCAGTTCAATTCCCAGTCAGGGCACACTTCTAGGTCCCCAATACGGGGTGCTCTAGAGGCAGCCACACATTGATACTTTTCTCCCTCTCTATCCCTCTCTCTAAAAATAAATAACTAAAATCTTAAAAAAATAACCTTGGTCTCAAGGACGTGATAATATCTTGTGAACTATGGAAACTGAGAAGCAGTAAGTCATGATGGTTAAGAGTGCAGACATTCTTGGTTTTGATTATCATCTCCCTTCTCTAGTTATCTGAGTTACTTAGCCTTTCCAAGGTAGAGTCTAGATCATGAACATACTCCATTTATAACACATGGATGAAAATAATACTGCTGACACTAAAAGGTTCTTGAGAGAATTAAACATTAGTATTTATTATTATAATAATAACAACAGCAATAAAAATTATCATAGTAAATGATAGTCACTATATAATTCTACTTATTCCCTCAAACTAACTGGCCACAATATCACATGGACCTTAGGATCCTGGTGAATGTCTTAAGTATGCCAGGCTTATTTGTATGAAAAACTTTAACAAAAGTTAGTGGATACTATTTACAGGAGAGAGGTGTGGTAAAGCCTCTATGTGTCAGCTTATATAATAACTACTGTTAAAGTATTTAATACAAATTGAAGATAAGAATGGCAAATGTAGAGGTGTAAATGTGTCTGGTTCCTTTAGTGACCAAAACTAAGATTGGCAGCTTCAAATTAGGGATGTGCACAGTGATTTCAGTGTCACCTCTTTTAGATTTGGTTGCTTCTTATTCATGTAAAGAAATACCTTAAACAACCCTATTTGAGTCTACTGTACAGTAATATAGTAAAAGTATTTGAATGAGTTGGGTAGAAATAGTAATAATTTTGCTTAAAAACTCATAATTCTAATGAGTTGTGCATGACTGGGGGGAGAGAGAGAGAGAGAGAGAGAGAAAGGGAAAGAGAATGTTGAATTGTCAGGATTGTTTTGGAACTGGAATAGCTTATGTTTGAATTTCAGATCAGAAGCTTACTTCACTTTGGGCAAGTCACTGAACTTCCTTGAACCTCTGATCCTTCCTCAGCAGGATCCAGATAACATTTATTTTGAGAGTTGTTATGAAAATTAGAGATGGCACATAGAGGGAATTTAATAAGCATCAGTTGTCATTATTTTAATTAATGTACCCATTCAGCCAGTTGTTTGCACCAGGTTTGCTTCTATTAAAAATTCTTTTTTTTTATTATGTTCCAGTTAAAGGTGAGATCATATGGTATTTGTCCCTCACCACCTGGCTTATTTCACTTAGCATAATGCTAAAAAAAAAAGAAAGAAAGAAAGAAGCAAACGGAATATAACCAGATTCATTGAAAATAAGAACAATCTAACAATAGCCAGAGGGGAGGGGGGAGGGGAAAGAAGAGAGAAGGGTTTTCAGGAACTACTATAAAGGATACATGGACAAAACGAAGGGGGAAGGTAGAAGCAAGGGAGGGAGGTGGGTTTGGAGGGGGTGGGGGGTAGGGGTGGGGAGAAAATACAGACAACTGTAATTGAGCAACAATAAAATAATTAAAAAAATCTCTCTTCTTTTGTGGTTTTATGAGATAAAAATTATTCCTTTAAAGAGTCTTCTTTTTTAAAAATATATTTTATTGATTATGATATTACAGTTGTCTCATTTTCCCCCCTTCATTCCCCTCCACCCTGCACACCCCCTCCCACCCACATTCCCCCTTTAGTTCATGTCCATGTGTCATAAGTTCTTTAGCTTCTACATTTCCCACACTATTCTTGCCCTCCCCTGTCTATTTTCTACCCACCATCTGTGCTACTTGTTCTCTGTACCTTGTCCCCCTCTCTCTTCCTCCCACTCCCCTATTGCTAACCTTCCATGTGATCTCCATTCTGTGTTTCTGCTCCTGTTCTAGTGGTTTGCTTAGTTGGCTTTTATTTTAGGTGTGGTTGTTAATACCTGTGAGTTTGCTGTTTTTTTACTGTTCATATTTTTTATCTTCTTTTTCTCAGATAAGTCCCTTTAACATTTCATATAATAAGGGCTTGGTGATGATGAACTCCTTTAACTTGACCTTATCTGAGAAGCACTTTATCTTCTCTTCCATTCTAAATGACAGCTCTGCTGGATAGAGCAATCTTGGATGTAGGTCCTTGCCTTTCATGACTTGGAATACTTCTTTCCAACCTCATCTTGCCTGTAAGGTCTCTTTGGAGAAGTCAGCTGACAGTGTCATGGGAACTCCTTTGTAGGTGACTGTCCCTTTATCCCTTGCTGCTTCTAGAATTCTCTCCATTTTAATCTTGGCTAATGTAATTATGATGTGCCTTGGTGTGTTCCTCCTTGGGTCCAATTTCTCTGGGACTCTCTGAGCTTCCTGGACTTCCTGGAAGACTATTTCCTTTGCCAGATTGGGGAAGTTCTCCTTTATTATTTGTTCAAATAAATTTTCCACTTGTTGCTCTTCTTCTTCCCCTTCTGGTACCCCTATAATTCGGATGCTGGGACGTTTAAAGATGTCCTGGAGGTTTCTGAGCCTCTCCTCATTTTTTGAATTCTTGTTTCTTCCTTGTTTTCTGTTTGGTTGTTTCTTTCTTCCTTCTGATCCACTCCATTGATTTGAGTCCCAGTTTTCCTCCCATCTCTATTGGTTCCCTGTGCGTTTTCCTTCATTTCACTTATTGTAGCCTTCATTTTTTCATCTAATTTGTGAGCAAAATCAACCAATTCTGTGAGCATCCTGATCACCAGGGCTTTGGATTGTGCATCTGGTAGGTTGGCTATCTCTTTGTTGCTTAGATAAATTGGCTCTGGGGCTTTGATTTGTTCTCTGGTTTGAGCCATTTTTTGTTTCTTTCTTCTTCTTCTTCTTTTTTTTTTTGGCCTAGTCGTGGCTGTTACGTAGTGAGGGGTGGAGCCTTAGGTGTTCCCTAGGGTGGGGCAGCCCAGTCGCTGGGTAGTGACGCTGTATGTGGGGGCAGGTTCTGAGATGAAACAATGGCGCTTGCTCTGCTCACTCTCTGATTCCAGTCCCTTCCCCTGCTTCCCCTTCTCCTGGATTATCTGTGTGCCAATGTGGGACCATCTGGTCAGCCAGCCACCTTGCGTGGCTTCACTGGGTCTGCACAGTTGCCACCCCGTGCCTGGGGTCTGCTAGCCACCATCTGTGCACCTGGGGTCTACTAGCCACCACCTGTGCACCCGGCATCTGCCAGCTGCTGCTGCCTGTGTGCCCGGTCCGCACCTCCAGTTTTTCCTGCCACGACTCCACCCCTCTTACCGGTCTGGATGAATGGTTGCTGGACTTCCAAACAGTTCAATTTTCCATGAGTTCTGGTTATTTTCTTGTTTCTAAATCTTTGTTGTCCTTAATTTTGGTTATGAGAGGAGGCACAGTGTGTCCATCTACGCCTCCATCTTGGCCGGAAGTTGTAAAGAGTTTTCTTTAATGATGACTTAAACTTTTAAAGTTAAAATGTTTTTAGGGGTATTTATCTAATTTAATTCTATAAGTGCACATTTCCATACTTTTTGATGACATATTTAATTGAAATATTAATAGTTGCTTTTGGACATTTCCATGAACCATGTTCATACTTTATTGCTTTTTGAGGTCATGTGACAGTATGTATTTGTATGTTGCAACTGAAAAGTCTACATGGCTTTTGAATTTAAACAGAATGTTCTTTTCATTAACTTTTACATTTTGGTATTATTATGTTTAAAATGAACTTCTCCCTTTCAGGGAAAACACATTTTCCTTGGTGGGATGAATCACTGTTGACTGAATCATCTTCCTCTCAGGGCGGAAGCTTGGTCTAGTGGTTCAAGCTGTGAAGTGTGAGTCAGTTGTTCTGGTTTCATTCCCCTTTGGCTCTTCAGTAGTTGGTTAATTCCCTTGTCCAATGGAGATGTCAACTCCTTATGTATATTTCACAGGGGGACTGTCAGAAGTGATGAATTTTTGCAAGGGAGGGTTGGAAATGGGATGATGGGGAAAAGTGAAAAAAAGTCAGTCCTCATTTAAAGCAACATATTTGGTCTTTGGCTTTTCTCCTGGATCAGCACTGACTTCAGGGATTTAGTGGTAACTCAGAAGTGGTTGGATATTGGGACTTGAATTGCAGACCAGAGGAGATAATTACCTATATAGCTCTTCTCCAGTGTTGACACTGAAATGACTTAATAGGCAGTGAGGATTGATTGCTAATCTGCCTGTTAAAGCTTTTATTACAGTGGTGTTTTCCTTCTAAACACCATTTAGCTGAATATTTTCTCAGTATGATTTTATTCCTTGACAGAAGGGGTATTCAGAACTAATAGCAAACATATTGTTAGTACTTTACATTACTTACTCAGCAAGCTCTCAGTTGAAAACAGGCTGTAGATTTCACATTTAGAATATAGAGTATGGAGAGCTTTAAAGCGAGCTCTGTGTAATTTATTTTTTTGTTTTCCCCCAATTTTTTTATCCCCTTTATCCCCCTCCTACCTGCACCCCCCACTCTCCAGCATTCCCTCCCACCATTCAGTTTATGTCCATTGGTTGTATATATAAGTTCTTTGGCTTCTCTATTTCCTCTACTATTCTTAATCTCCCCCCATCTATTTTGTCCCCCATTCTTCCCCTCCCCCTTCCCACTGATAATCTTCCATGTGATCTCCATTTCTGTGATTCTATTCTTGTTCTAGTTGTTTGTGTAGTTTTTGTTTTTTAAATTCAGTTCTTGATAGTTGTGAGTTTGTTGTCATTTTAGTGTTCATATTTTTGATCATCTTCTATTTCTTAGATAAGTCCTTTTAACATTTCATATAATAAGGGCTTGGTGATGATGAACTCCTTTAACTTGATATAACCTTGGAAACACTTTATCTGCCCCTCCATTATAAATGATAGCTTTGTTGCATAGAGTAGTCTTGGATTAAGTCCTTGCCTTTCATTACATCGAATATTTCTTTCCAGTCCTTTCTTGTCTGCAAGGTTTCTTTTGAGAAATCAGCTGATAGGCTTATAGGAACTCCTTGGTAGGTAACTGTCTCCTTTTCTCTTGCTGCTTTTAAGATTGTCTCCTTATCTTTAATCTTGGGTAACTTAATTATGAGGTATATTGGTGTGTTCCTGCTTGGGTCCAACTTCTTTGGGACTCTCTGGGCTTCCTGGACTTCCTGGAAGTCTATTTCCTTTGCCAGACTGGGGAAATTTTCCTTCATTGTTTTTTCCAATAAGTTTTCTATTTCTTGCTCTTCCTCTTCTACTCTGGCACCCCTATGATTCAGATGTTGGAGCATTTAAAATTGTCCCAGAGCTTTCTCAGCCTCTCCTCATTTATTTGAATTCTTTTTTCTTTATTCTGTTCTTGTTGGATGTTTATTTCTTCATTTTATTTCAAATCCTTGGGTTGAGTCCCTTTTTCCTTCCCTTCACTTTTAATTCCCTGTATATTTTCCTTTATTTCACTTTGTATAACCTTCATTTCTTCCTTCATTTTGCTACTGAGCTCAATCATTTTTGTGAACATCCTGATTACCAATGTTTTGAACTCTTCATCAGATAGGTTGGCTATCTCCTCGTCACTTAGTTTTTTTTCTGGAGTTTTGATCTGTTCTTTCATTTGGGCCATATTTCTTTGTCTTGTCATACCTATTACCTTGTAAGGGGCGGAGCCTTAGGTATTCACCAGAGCAGGGCAACCCTCTTTGCTGTGTTGTGGTGCTGTCTGTGGGGGAGGGGTCAGAGAGGGAACAATGTCACTTGCTGGCTCTGGTCTAACCCTACTTTTTGTCACTTCCCTCACTTCCCACAAGCAGATTGTGGACTTTCAGAAGTTGAAAGCTGATTCACAGATGGGTGGGTTGTGTATGTTCTAGGACCCTGTGGGCCTCTCCCACAAATTCTCCTGTGATCCTGGGAGTTTCTCTCACTGCCACACCTCCCACAGATTTTTACATCTAGAGGTTTTGAGTCTTTAGTTTCCCACACAGAAACCCTGGGTTCTGCAGTCTGTCTCATGTCCCAATGGTTCTTTCCAGCTTATTGGCCCATGAATGTGGGACCAAATGGTCCACCAGCCACCTCCTTGGCTGTGCATCCTTTCCACCTAGGCTGCCCATCTCTGCCCCTCCTACCAGTCTGGATGAATATTTCTTTAAGTCCTTAGTTGTTGGACTCCCATGAAGTTTGAATATCTGGCAGTTCTGGTGGTTATTTGTTTTTAAATTTGTTGTTGTCCTTCTTTTGGTTGTGTGAAGAAGTGAAGGGTTTCTACCTATGTCTCCATAGTGGCCAGAACTCCTGGGCTACTTTCTCTGTGAAGTTGGATGATGCTGGCATTACCTCTAAATCCTTGACATATCAGTACATGAGTAGATCCACCAAGCTTTGTGTAATTATACAGCTATTTCCAAAAGAATCTACAAAAAGAAGAGATTTTCTTTAAAAATACATCAAAAGAATTATAAAGTTAGCATTAGGACAAGGTAGTATTTACTTATTAAATAAGGATATGCCAAAGCACTCCTCTAAGTTTTATGATTTGATATATTGCTTATCAAAATGTATAGACAAGGTATTAGGAGTCAATTTGTGTACATCCAGTTTTGTGTCAAATTATTATTTAATTTCCCCCCAACTCTAGGCTCCTTGGATGTTAAATGAACATTTTTTTTCTCATAGTATTTTCTCTTTCTATACTCTTTGTGGGGAGACTTTCATCAGAGCCTGAATTTATGTTGTATCTTAGTTTGGATTCATCTAGAAGGAGATCTTAAGACAGAGACTTGCATGCAAGCCATTTGTTTGGGAGATGATTCCAGGGAATATGAGAATGAGGAAGGGAGTCAGAGAAGACAAGGAAGCTGAGTATATTATCAAGCAAGTTACTACAGTGTGTGACTGCAGCCCAATATGCCTGGGGATCACGGGGGTACACGTAGGCTCTGCTGCAGAGTTATCCTCACAGAAGGTCAGGGAAGCTGAGGTATTTATCCCCAGCCAGCAGTGGCTGAGGCCAATTATCTGGGGCATTAATTCTCTCACAGCTTGCCCATGCACAAATAGAGTATGCTGCCATGGCCAGAAAGAACTTGCAGGCAGGGAGACACAGGTGTTCCTAAGCAGTCCTCAACATGAGAAGTAGTACCAGGGGCATATGAGCAGGCGTTGACATGGTTTGCCACATGCTCTTTTCTTCTTAGTTATTTTTTTCTGTCAAAAATTTCTCCCGTCTCTAACAATACTTTTTATTGTTCTCCCTATTCTGCTTTTTCTTTGGAAGTATTGCCATGTTAATTTAGTATGTTTTTAAAAAATTGTGGTAAAATATACATTTATCATATTAACCATTTTTAAGTGTACAGTTTACTAACATTAAGTACACTCACAATATTGTGCAACCATCATCACCATCTATCTCTAGAGTTTTCTCATCATTCCAAACTGAAATTGTGTACCCATCCAGGGGCGTCCAACATGCGGCATGCGGCAGGCTGTATGCTGCTCAGGATGGCTATGAATGTGGCCCAATACAAAATTGTAAATTTATTTAAAACCTTTTTTTTTTGCTTGTCAGTTTTTGTGTATTTAATGAGTGGCCCAAGACAACTCTTCTTCTTCCAGTGTGGCTCAAAGACACCAAAAGTTTGGACACCCATGACAGGGAACAGATTGATGGTTGTCAGAGGGAAGGGGGTTGGGAGGTTGGGAGGTTGTGTAGAAAAGGTGAAGTGATTAATAAATGCTAATTGGTAGTTCCAAATAGTCATAGGGATGTGGAGTAAAGCATGGGGAATGTGGTCCATAATATTTTAATAACTATGTATAGTACCCACTATGCTATGTGGGTACTTGAAATATTGGGAAATTGCCATGTATATGATGGTGGTTTTTAAAGCTCAGATTCCAAAGCCAGATAGTCTTGGAGTTAAATCCTGACTCAATATCTGTTTGTCTTTGGGAAAATTACATGGACTCTCTACATGTTTCTCTACCTGTAAAGATGGGAAAAAAGTAATTTAAGATTTTTGTGGGATCTAAATGTTCATCAGGCAACTGTGTGTTAAATAGTGAGTTACTACAAAAGTAACCTGCTAGATCTGAGGCCTGCCACTATATAAGAGTTTAGGGAGCAAAGAGACATTAATAAAGAAATCATTGTAATGAGTATATATAATTGCAAACTAAGAAAATTTCTGGGGAAAAACACAGTTCTAGGATATCTTATTTTTTAAAAATAAAGCCCTGACCTAGTCAGGGGTCTCAGGTCTTCCTTAGGAAGTGATGTTTGGATTCATTTAAAGACTGAAGAGGAATTAACTGGACAAATACAGGATATGGGTAGTGGTAGGGGACTAGTGTAGAAAGAAGGAACAGTTGTTTTATGATTAATGAAAAGAGAAGATACAACAGGGATATATAGGAAACTTCATTAAATTCAAGATTTTAGATTCAGAAATATCTATAAAAGGGGAGATATTGAGTTCATTTGAAGAAGGAGAAATATTTTGCTGGGTAAAAATGGCAGACAGACAGTATACTCCACACAGAAGCAGCATTTCAGAAGCTTTATCCAGATTCTTTGGTGCCTGGGAGCCCACAGTATGAAGAAGAAACAGTGTAGGTTAAAATAGAGAAGCAGGTGCAGCTGAATGATGAAGGATGTCAGAGCTGTGCACAATTTTGATTTCTGTTTATGAACAATGGGTCTATTGAAGTCATCATGGAAGAATAGGATCACATTTGCATTTTTGAAAAGATAATACTCTGCAGGAAATATGAGAAAAGGATTAGGAGTTAAGGTGAGATTGGAACTGAGAAACTAATGAAGGGGATAGGGCAATTATTTTGATAGTCCATTAAGGAGATGATAAAGACTTAGGGTTGGAGCTGTGATTGTGAGGATGAGCAGGATGGAGAGTTTGAGAGATCCCTAAAAAGTGATCCATGGAATATAGAGGATGAGGGAGAGAAATTTAGAATCATGTGAACTTTCTGACTTGATGATTGAAAAGACTGGAAACATATGGAGTTAAGTGTGGCCCTTCCCCTCTTGTATGAATGTAAAGGAGGAAATGGAGAAAAGTATTTAAATTTGGACATTTTGCCTATGAGGTGGTTAGTTGAAGGCTATATATGAACTAGTGTAATGAGAATTTTCTGTGCTGGAAATACAAATCTGAAAGATATTAGTACATAGGTGGCAATTGAAGCCCAACAAATGTCCTCCCCAACCCCACCAATTTCTTTCTCATCTTTTCTCAAGGCTAACTCCTTATACGTTGTCTTTTAGCTTACAAGATACTTCCTCCAAGAGGCTTTACCTCTTCACTAAATAAGTTAGGTGCTCTCTTCCCACACTGTCATGAGCCTGTTGACCCTCAGTACCCTCCTTAAATGCTTATCCTCCTGGCAAGATCACTGAGGGCAAGGATTATTCCCAACTCATTCCCTTCTGCTTATGCAGTATCTAGCAGGATGCTTGGCACATAGGAGGTGCTTAAGTAATATATGCTTATGATTGGTTGAATAAATGAATAAATAATATTCAAGATGCCCTGGCTGGTGTAGCTCAGTGGGTTGAGCATGGGCTGTGAACCGAAGGGTCCCAGGTTCGATTCCCAGTCAGGGCACATGCCTGGGTTGCACGCCTGGTCCCTAGTGGGGCCACGTGAGAGGTAACCACACATCGATGTTTCTCTCTCTCTCTTTCTCCCTCCCTTCCCCTCTCTAAAAATAAATAAATAAAATCTTAAAAAATATTCAGGAAAAATGAGTACTATGAGAAGAAAACCTCAGGATTAAATCAAGCAAGGGGGGGGGGAGAGACAGACAGACAGAGATATCAAATAAGAGTAGCATTTAATGTCCTTTAAGAGCCAGTCATTGATCTTGACCATTAATGTTTGTTGTATTTCTTTCCGTCTTTTTTTTTGGGGGGGGGAAGAGTGTGTATTTAAAAAATTCAACATAGTTATCATGGATATAAAAAATTTTATTTTTTCCACTTAATATTTTAACACAAGCATTTTCCTTATATTTGAAGTGTCCTTATTTGTAATTTAAATTTTATTTTATTTTTGTAGTTTATTAATATATAAATTTGTAGGCACTCAAATAGCATTGCATTTTATTCATATAGAAATGGTTTCAGAATTCCTATCACTTTGTCCTTATGTACTTTCTCATTCACATGTGCATATAGTCATTTAAAAATGTGAGGTTATATATAAAATTTGAATATCATCCTTATGGAGCTTTTTATAGGATGGAGGAGACAGACATGCAAACAATTAATTATAAAAAGAGGATAATTCATTCTTTAATGGAGGTCTATGCTCAGTACCATGAATCTACAGTGAGAGAGCACCCCACAAATGTTCACTTAAGCTAAGTGCCTGCTTCAGAGTGATATTTTAAATAAATTGCAGTTGTGCTCTCTTCTTAATTTTGTATAGAAACAATTCTATTTTTTATTTTCCTTTTTAAGCTTTAGAACATATGTTTACTTACTTCTCCACTTAGAGTGAAGGGAAAATGGCATTTATTAATTACTGGTTAGTTATCTGGCACTGGACTAGGTGAAATTATTCATGTAATTTATTATAACCTTCATTATTTTCTTTATTTTTCCCTTTTTAAATTTATTTTTATTTTTAATTGTTAAAAATTATAAATTACAGTTTACATTTAATATTATTTTGTATTAATTTCAGGTGTACAGCACAGTGGTTAGGCAATCATATACTTTACAAAATGTTCTTCCCTGCCCCCATGTTTCCAGTACCCAACTGGTACTATAAATAGTTTTTAAAAAATTATTGGCTGTATTTCCTATGCTGTACTTTACATACTCATTAATATTCTGTAACTACCAATCTGTGCCTCTCAATCCCTTCACCTTTTTCACCCAGTCCCCCACTCTCCTCCCCTCTGGCAACTATTAGTCTGTCATCTGTATCTATGAGTCTGTTTCTGTGTTTTTTTTTTTTTTTTAATTCATTTATAGTGTAATTCCACATATAAGTGAAATCATATGGTATTGTTTTTCTCTAACTTATTTTACTTAGCATAATACCCTCTAGGTCCATTTGGTAAGATTTCATTCTTTTATGGTTGAGTAGTATTCCATTGTGTAAATGTACCACAGCTTTTTGACCCACTCCTCTCCTGATTGGCACTTGGATTGCTTCCATATCTTGGCTATTGTAAATAACACTGCAGTGATCATAAAATGCATATATTCTTTCAATAGTGTTTTGAGTTTCTTTGGATATACATCCAAGATGTGGAATTGCTGAGTCTTAAGGCAGTCCCATTTTTAATTTTTTGAGGAAGCTCTATACCATTTAGCATAGCAGCTGCATCAATCTTCATTCCCACCAACAGTGCACTAGGGTTGCCTTTTCTCCACATTTTCTTCACTTGGTTGTTGATTTATTGATGATAACCATTCTGACAGGTGTGAGGTGATATCTCATTGTGGTTTTAATTTGCATTTCTATGATGAATAGTGATGTCATTGTTTTCTTTAAAATAGCTGTAGTTATTCTTGTTTGATAGAAGAGGAAATTAAGGCTCAGCAAAGTTAAATTATCTGCCCCAATCTATGAGTCATAAGTAAGGAAGTCAAGGAGTGAGTATTCAAATCAAGGTCTGTTTAATACCAAAACCTTGTGCTTTTATTGTATTCCAAATATGTAATTCAGTGTGATTCTTAATGAAAACTAGGATCTTAAAAGAGACTTTTGTTTATGTAGAACTTCTATATACCTGCATCATATTTCACATATAATGTTTAAATTTTATAGCCCAGTAAACCTATTATTTTATTTTCCATGCTAATGTGGGTGTGTTATAACACAGAAGAAAATGACATTTGTAGATAATCCAATACCTTCTTTTTAGCAATGGTTTTACCTTGCTTTCCTATGAATACTTTTCCCAGATCTAGTAAATAGGAAATTCAACAAGCTTATGAGTCCCAATTCTCTCAAATGCTTGTGATAGCAGTAATGATAGGCAGTAAATCTCCCTAACAAATTACCGGTCAAAGGAAGGAAGAACACAGCAGTACCTGAGTAGTGATCTTCAGTTGTTTTTTGTATGTACATTGCATTTTCCCAATGAGAGCAGCATTCTTCAGGCAGTTTTTTCTCTCAGTCCTTCTCTTTTCTCTTTTCCTTCCTCTCTTTCTCTCTTCTGCAGCTTCTCACCAGAGTGCTAGGTATAGAGTAAGACCTTGATAAATATGTGTTCAACTGACAGGAGCAGGAGCCAGGGGATAAGCTGATCTCACACTATTGTGTCAGCTGCTGAATAATAGAGTGTGGTCTGTGTGAATAATGTATTTATATATTCAACTTGTATTAGCATTATCTTCCCTGCATTTGTAGAAAGGCAATCTCTAAAATGTGCTTATGAATAAAATGCACAAGTGAAGGCATGTGCTAGGATAAAAGTGTTAGGGAGTTAATTGAAAATATTTAAACAATTCAGATAACTGTTCTGCTTCATATGTATACACAGCTTGTAGATATAGCCAGTCAAAAGTTTTTCAGTAGCAATAGCTGAGATTGAAAATGACATAAGATTATAACTTTACTACACCAGCCAAGGCTAGTTTTTTAAAAAAAATGATTTTTGTTCAATTACAATTGTCCCTCTTCTTTCCCCATTACTCTCCCATGCCCTGCCCCCACCCCATTCAATCTTCCCCCTGCCCCATTGTCCCTGTTCATGGGTCCTTTATACATGTTCCTTTACTTGACCCTTCCCCTTAATTTCCATTATCCTCCTCTCTCTGCCCCTCTGATCACTGTCAGTTTGTTCTTTATTTTCATGTCTCTGGTTCTATTTTGCTCGTTTGTTTGTTTTGTTTGTTTTGTTCTTTAGTTCCACTTATAGGTGAGATCATATGGTATTTGTCTTTCGCTGACTGGCTTATTTAGTTAGCATAATACTCTCCAATTCCATCCATGCTGTAACAAATTGGGAGTTCCTTCTTTCTTTCTGCTGTGTAGTATTCCATTGTGTAAATGTACCACAGTTTTTTTATCCACTCATTTGATATGGACACTGGCTACCAGTGTCCGCATCATTATGGATGAAATAAAACATACACACAGACTACCGAGTCTGGTGGAGGAAAAGGATGACAGCATGGCTTTTCTCTCAAGAGGAGCAAAAGCTGCAACCTCCACCATGACAGGCCTTTATCCTAATATCTCCTCATATTACAAGGTTGTTTTCCCTCACTATCCCCAGGTTACAACAAAGGAACCAATGCCCCTCATTACATCACAGAAGAAGGATATTAGCAAATGAAAAGGCAAAAGTGGTTGAGCCAGTAACATTGGTCCCTGCAAGGCTCAGCTTGGATTTTAGGAAGTTACAGTAAGCATTTGCAGGGTGAGGGAGTTTTAGCAAAGAGCAAGCCTCAAAAGAGCCTAGGTATATTGCAAATCTGATTACCCATGAGGGAACCTATCTGTGGGCGTGTGTCCTGTGCATCTCCTAGTGGGAGCTGGGCCCACACCACACAGAAGGGTTGGCCACACTCATTTACTGATGGGTGCTTAGGCTGTTTCCAGCACTTGGCTATTGTAAATAGTACTACTATGAACGATGGGGTGCATAGGTTCTTTTGAATTGGTCTTTTGGGGTTCTTAGGGTATAATTCCAGCAGTGGGATTTCTGGATCAAAGAGCAGTTCCATCTTTAGTTTTTTGAGGAAATTCCATACTGTTTTCCACAGTGGCTGTACCAGTCTGCCTTCCTACCAACAGTGCACTAGGCTTCCCTTTTCTCCGCATCCTCTCCAGCACTTGTTTGTTGATTTGGTTATGATGGCCATTCTTACTGGTATGAAGTTGTATCTCATTGTGGTTTTAATTTGCATCTCTCTGATGGCTAGTGATGCTGAGCATCCTTTCATATGTCTCTGGGCCCTCTGTATGTCCTACTTGGAGAAGTGTCTGTTCAAGTACTTTGCCCAGTTTTTAATTGGGTTGCTTGTCTTCCTGGAGTGGAGTTGTGTGAGTTCTTATATATTTTGGAGATCAAACCCTTGTCTGAGGTATCATTGGCAAATATATTTCCCATACTGTTGGTTCCCTATTCATTTTGCTGATGTTTTCTTTAGCTGTGCAGAAGCTTTTTATTTTGATGAGATCCCATCTGTTTATTCTTTCCTTTATGTCCTTGCCCTAGGGGATATATCTGTGAAAATATTGCTGTACCATTGCTGAGATTATACCCCAATAATCCTGAAATAGCAATTCGAAAAGAACCTTTGCATCCCAATGTTCATAGCAGCACAATTTACAATAGCCAAGTGCTGAAAGCAACCTAAGTGCCCACCAGTGAATGAGTGGATCAGAAAACTATGGTCCAATGGAATACTACACTGCAGAAAGAAAGTAGGAGCTCCTACCCTTTGTGACAGCATGGATCAAACTGAAGAGCGTTATGCTAAGTGAAGTAAACTAGGTGGTGATAGACAAACACCATATGATCTCACCTATAAGTGGAACCTAATCAACAAAACAAACAAGCAAACAAAATATAACCAGAGACACTGAAATAAAGAACAAACTGACAGTAATCAGAGGGGAGGGGAGAGAGGAATAATGGTGGAGGGAGAGAAGGCAGGTGGCACAGTATAGTCTCCTTGTCAATATAAAAAAACTAATGATATTTTCTAGGAGTATATTCATAACCCATGGATGCCTTGAGTAGGATATCCCTGTTTTAAGACTGTTTATGGCAAGCAAACCAACAATTGGTGGACTTATTAAGCATGGCTTCCTGGTGAATATCATGATATTATACAACTATCTGGGGGTATAAATGGGTGTATTTCATATGCACCCCACTATGTGGAGTTTCCTTCAGGATCTTAAATGTTTCCTTCGGGATCTCTGGGCCAGAGAGCACATGTCCAAAGCAGGTAGGGACAACCTAGAGTGCCAGATAATGTCGTAGAATTATCCCTGGTCTACCTCTGACTTATAATTATTTTGTGTCTCCTGGAAATTGTGAATGAGTGTATTACATGACAAAGTGGAATTAAGGTTGAAGATAGAATAGAGGTTGCTAAACTGCTGACTTTAAAATAGGGAGATTATTTGTTTATTCTTTCCTTTATGTCCCTTGCTCTAGGGGACATATCAGTGAAAATATTGCTGTATGGAATATCTGAGATTTTCCTACCTATGTTCTCCTGAAGGACTTTTATGGTATCATTACTTATATTTAAGTCTTTTATCCACCTTGAATTTATGTTTGTGTATGGTGTAAGTTGGTGATCAAGTTTCATTTTTTTGCATGAAAAAATATTGTCCAGATCTCCCAACACCATTCATTGAAGAGGCTATTTTTGCTCCATTTTATGTTGCTGCCCCCTTTGTCAAATATTAATTGACCATAGAGACTTGGGTTTATTTCTGGGCTCTCTATTCTCTTCCATTGGTCTATATGTCTGTTCTTATACCACACCAGTGTGTTTTGATTACAGTGGCTTTGTAATACAGTTTGATATCTGGTATTGTGATCCCTCCTATTTTGTTCTTCTTTCTTGAAATTGCTGCAGCTATTCAGGATCATTTATTGTTCCATATAAATTTTTGAAGTGTTTGTTCTATGTCTGTGAAATATGCCATTGGTACTTTAATAGGGATTGCATTGAATCTATAAATTGCTTTGGGTAGTATGGACATTTTGATGATGTTAATTATTCCAATCCATGAACAGCAATTAAAAAAAAATCCAAAAAAAAAAACATGACTGTATATGAACCAAGACTAATAGGTTATATATCCAATTTGTTCATTTAAAATCATTTAAGACTATTGCAGTTTGTGCAATATAGAAAAAATTCTCAACAACAAAAGATAAAATAGGGAGATTATTCTGGATTATCCAGGTGAATCCAGGGAAACCACAATCTTTAAATGTGGAGGAGAGAGGCAACAGAGTCAGTTTTAGAGTAATGCATTGTGACAAAGTCTTAGCCAGTCATTGCTGGCTTTGAAGACAGAAATGGCATCAACCCAGGGAATGCAGGCAGTTTCTAGAAGCTGGAAGAGGAAAGGAAATGGATTCTTCCTAGAGTTTCCAGAAGGAATGCAACCCTGACAACATCTTGATTTTAGCCCAGTGAGATCTGCTTCAGACATCTGACCTCCAGAACTGCAAGATAAATTTGTATGTGTTAAACAACTAAACTTGTGGTAATTTTTTTTACCACAGCAATAAGAAATTTAATACATTTGAAAGATTACTTGCCCAAGCTGACCTGACTGTTAAGTGTGTTAAAGGGGGAAGAGTTGTCAAGGAACATGTATAAAGGACACATGGACAAAGGCAAAGGCAGGTAGGATTGAGTGGAGATGGCTAGGGTAGGGGGTAGTGGAGGGGGAAAATGTCAACAACAACAAAAAATTTACTTGAACAACAATAAAAAATAAGATTAAATTAAAAAGAAATAAAGCCTGCATTAAAAAAAAATCCTCAACTGAGGATGTTTATCGAATTTTTAGAGAGATGAGGAGGGAGAGAAAGAGAGAGAGAGAGAACCATTGATGTGAGAAGCATTGATTAGTTGCCTCCTGTACAAGATCGACTGGGAAACACGCAACCTAGGTATGTGCCCTGACCAGGGATAGAATCTGCAACCTTTTGATGTACAGGACAATGCTACAACCAAGTGATCTGCCTGACCAGGGCAATATAAGCCTGCATTTAAAGCCAGGTTCATTTTACCCCAAAGTCTGTGCTTTTCAGCTGTGTTTCATAAGCTTTGCTCTTATTAACAGATGACCCTATGGAATTTTCTTTTGGATGATAGTTACCATTCTCATTTTCTGTTTTTATTCATAACACTTGCATTTGTTACATTCAGGTTTGTTTGCTTCCCAGTAGGAGGAATAATTTCCACCCACTGTCATGCCTAGCAGAGACTAGGGTTTGAATGGGGCTTAAAAAATAAAATTAAGATCACTCTCAGTATTAATTTAAGCTATTGATATAAGAGTGATTCTGATTCAGAAGTCATATAAATTAAAAATGTTTGCAAATCTTTGAGAAAGAAAAATTGCTCATCTGCCTAAATTAAACAAAGTTAAACAAGTTATATAAGCATTCTAGGTTAGTATGCCATGGCTTTAGATGTTATGTCAAGAACAATTTTAACTGTTTATGAGATTAGGTAAGAAGCATTTTGAGTCAAAATAACTCTTGTTTAAATTCAAGCTTTTAGTTATTTGAGTTATCCTGGAATAATTATCTCTTAGCTTTAATTTGCTGATTTTTAAAATGGAGATAATATTACTAAAGTTCAAATGAGAATTCATGTGGAGCACATTGTAATTGATAAAACACTATACAAATATAAGATGTAATAATTATTATTATTGTGAGATTTGAGAGAGAATACATGAGCCTATTTGAATGCAATTTACTTGTTGTATGAAAAGTTTGGCTGATTATCATTTCCCTAAAGAATTACTACTGTCAGTTTTGTTTGAATAATTACTGTCTGATCAAGGAAAAATTATGAATCAATTTCAATAACACATTATTATTAGCTTTTGCAAACTAATTTAGAGCATGGAAGTCCCTCAGTGTTCAGAACTCATAACATTTATTGTTTATAACAGTAGTTTACAAGCTTGACTGCATATCAACATTATAGAAGGAAATTAAAAGAAAATCCTGGGCCCCATGCTGAATACTCTTATTCTGTGTTTTTATAATTAAAAAATAATAATTCCTGATAATTCTGGTTACTATGCACATTGGTACACCACTTTATATGCCAGTCTTTTGATATTCATTAGCCTTATTTAACTTGTTCCAATAGGTAATTTTCATTTTTTAAGACATTTTCTCAGTTATGTTGTGAGCTTTGTATCAACAAAAGTTGCTTGCACCAAATATTATTGTTGATGATGTTTACATAGGGAAAAGTACTGAATTTCTCACAGGCCACGAGTAGCGGTTTATACTTCAATTATTTGGAGAGATAATAGCAAGTTTTTAATTATTTATAACACATGCTTAGAAAACTTGGAACCTGCAGAAATGGTAGAAATTATCTTCTTCAATCTCCTTCCCCCTCCTTTCCTAGATAAAGAAACTTAGTCCAAGAAAAGTTAAAAGGCTCATCTAAGGTGATTCTAGTAGCCTCCAGGACTGTAATTCCTGGACCTTGCCTTTTTCCTCTATTCATGGTGATTGTAGAAAGCATAAATGAATTCACAAGTAGTCAAATCCCTAACCTTAGCAGAGGTTACTAGAATTCTTAATTCTAAGTAGCAAAATGCACAGAGTATAATTTAAAAATTTCTCTTTGAATAGTATATGGTGAATGTGTTAAGCAAGTGTCTACAAAACTTGAGAAGTGAAGGAGAACCATCTGAATCAACAAGAGTGTTTGTGACTTCAATATTTTATGTTTTTCTTCTCTACTGTAAAAACCCAGCAAGGAAATTACTGCAATATTAACTTCCTTTAACATTACTAATAAAACTGATCCAAACTAAAGTGAACAAATTGGACATTAAAATACGTAATAAAATCATATAAAAAATTAAAAGAAAATTTCAACCTTGCTAAACAGTGAAGCACATTTCTACTTAAAGTTTCACACATGCAGATACAGGAAAAATTCTTCTTGTAAAAGTTTTTGAAAAGTACACCTGTAATGTTTCAGGAATTATACATTTCAGGAGGAAGTTTTCATTTATTCTAAATTCTTCCTTGCTCCTGAAGTAGCAAAAATTGTCTGTTTCTTTGTACTTCCTACTAAACTGTATATTTAAAAATTATTTATTTATTTATTTTTAGAGAGAAGGGAAGGGAGAGAGAAAGAAAGAGAGGGACAGAAATATCAATGTGTGAGAGAAACATCACATTGGCCCCAACTGGGGACCAGGCCCACAACCCAGACATCTACCATGACCTGGAATTGAACCGGCAACCTTTTGCTTTGCAGGACTGTGCTCAACCAACTGAACCACTCCAGTTAGGTCTAAATTCTACATTTTTTTAAGGCATAGGTGATGTCTTATTCATCTTTGACCTTCTAGTACCTACCTCATGGTTGATCGTCAAGAAATATCTGTTCAATGTATAAAGGATATATGGACAAAGACAAAGGAGGGTAGGATCGAGGGTGAGAGGTGGAAATGGCTGGGGTGAGGGGAGTGGAGGGGGAAAATGGAGACAACTGTACTTGAACAATAATTAAAAAAAGAAAAATCTGTTCAACTGAACAGATAAGGGAAGAAAACAAAACCTTGAGCACTAGAGTTAAATAATATTTTCCAAATTCAAAGCTTTTTGTCATGTTAGAATGTTATTTATTTATTTATTTATTTATTGTTTTTTAAATACAGTTGTCTTCATTTTCACCCCACCATGCCCCCCAGCCCCCCATCTATGCTTCCCACCATTGAACCTACCCCTTTTGGCTTCGTCCATATGTCCTTTATACATGTTCCTTGATGGCCATTCCCCATTATGCTAAGTGAAATAAGCCAGGCGTTGAAAGACAAATACCATATGATCTCACCTATATGTGGAACCCAATCAATGAAACAAACAAGCAAAATATAAATAGAGACATTGTAATAAAGAACCAACTGTACTTGAACAACAATAAAATAATTTAAAAAATTCACATCCAGTCCAGGAAATAAAGAACAAACTTATTGTAACCAGGGAAGAGAGGGGAGAGGGATAATAGGGGATAATAGGGGTAGGGCCAAAATCAAAGCTGTTTTTATTTCCAGCAATATTCCAGTGAAAACTTTTTTTGTATTTAAATTTACAGTGAAGTTGGTTTCTTTGCTTTTTTATCAGATTTTGATTTGACTTTTGGTGATGAAATATATAATAATCAAGGGATGCTTTGAATTTTAATGATTAGAGATTAGATCATTAACTGAAAGAGATGTGTTAAAAACAGACTGCTAAAATAAAAGTAATAGAGAGAAATAGAAGTCACTATTTTAACCAATACCATGCACCATTCTAAATAATGAAGATATGGCAGTGAACCGAAAGAGTCTAAGTCCACACCCTCCTCCAGGAGAAGATAGAATATGGACCCACACACTGTCAGGTGGTAAGTGTTAGGAAGGAAAACAATGGAGCAAAGGGATGAAAGATGATTGGGAAAGGGGGCTGCATTTCATAGAATTGTCAGAAAGACTTCTCTGAGGAACCGATATTTAAATCAGCTAAAATGTGATTACTCAGCATAAGTAATTTTTTGGGGTAGTGCACACATTTAAGTTGTTAACCCTTTATTTTTGTAAGACTGGAATAACTGAATATTTTTAAAAGTGGAAGATATTTTAGAGTGCCTCTCTATTATGAGTCCCCATTTTATCTTAGTTTTTAGAATTTGGCACATGTAAGTATTTATAACCATAATTGCTATTATTCTTAGGCACCATGAAGAAATGGAACAATTTTTAATTCCAAGGAATATAAAATCTATTCTTTTTAAGATTTCATTTTTCAAGTAAAATTTGCATTCAAATTATTTTGTATTAGTTTCAGGTACACAGCATAGTGGTTATACAGCCATATACTTTACAATGTGATTCTCCCAATATTTCAGGTGTCTACCTGGGTACCATATATAGTTATAGCAATATTATTAACTATATTCCCTGTGCTATACTTTACATTCCCATGACTCCCTTATAATGACCAATTTGTACTTCTTTCTTCCTTCATCTTTTTCACTCAGCCACCCAGCCTTTTACCCCTCTAGCAGCCATCAGTTTGTTCTCTGTATGTATGAGTCTGTTTCTGTTTTGTTGGTTCATTTATTTTTTTCTTCAGGTTTCACATATAAGTGAAATTATATGGTGTTTGTGTTCCTCTATCTGCACATACCCCATTTTATAAATGAGGAAACTGAGGCCCAGCTTGGACAGAGAATGGTCAGATCACATTTTGGTGACTTGCAATTAAAGACTGGATTCTTAGTACCCAGGCCAATAATCTTCTTCATTACCAAGCTCTTCTCCATCAGTTTTTGCATAAGAAATCTCTTGCGGGAGGATAAAGCTATACAATTTTGGCCTGACAGAATATATGAAACATGGGAGGGACAATGTCATTCATTTGCAGAGACAATTAGGGGAAATTATATCATGGACCAATTCTGTATATTTGAGCCTCAGATGTGTTTTCTTAGCAAAAGCTGATATAGTTCTTTTTTTACTGGATGTTTCCTTGAGTTGTTACCTAGTCACTAGCTCCATGGAGTCTCTAAATGTAGAGGTCTTCAAAAATTCCTTTCATTTACTCCACTACATAAAGGATGGCTCTACATCTCAGGTGCATCTTTAAAAAAAAATATTTTATTGGACTTCTAGCCAAGATGGAGGCATAGGTGGACACACTGTGCCTCCTCACACAACAAAAATTTAGGACAACAAATATTTAGAAACAAGAAAATAACTAGAACTGATAGAAAATTGAACTGTATAGAAGTCCAACAACCATTCAACCAGACTGGTAAGAGGGGCGGAGTTGTGGCAGGAAAAAGTTGAGGTTGGTAGAACTGGGCACGCAGGCAGCAGCTGGAAGATCCCAGGCATACAGGTGGTGGCTCGTGGACCCTGGGCACAGGGGGGTGACAATGGACAGACCCAGTGAGGCTGCACAAGGCACTGGCTGACCAGGTGGTCCCATATTTGCATGCAGACAATCCAGGCAAAGGGGAAGGAGCAAAAGGGGCTGGAATCTGAGAGAGAGAGTGCAGCAAGTGCCATTGTTCTCTCTTGGACCCCACCCCCACATAAGCATCACAACCCAGCAACTGGGCTGCCCCACCCTGGGGAACACCTAAGGCTCCACCCCTCACTATGTAACAGCCACAGCCAGACCAAAAACAAAAACAAAAACAAAAAATGGATCAAATGGGAGAACAAATCAAAGCCCCAGAGCCAATTCATCTAAATGATCAAGAGATAGCCAACCTATCATATTCACAATTCAAAGCACTGGTGATCAGGATGCTCACAGAATTGGTTGATTTTGGTTGCAAATTAGATGAACAAATGAAGGCTACAATAAGTGAAATGAAGGAAAATGCACAGGGAATCAATAGCGATGGGAGGAAAACTGGGACTCAAATCAATGGAGTGGACCAGGAAGAAGAAACAAACATCTAATCAGAAAAGAATGAAGAAACAAGAATTCAAAAAAATGAGGAGAGGCTTAGGAACCTCCAGGACACCTTTAAATGTCCCAACATCCAAATTATAGGGGTACCGGAAGGGGAAGAGGAAGAGCAACAAGTGGAAAATTTATTTGAACAGATAATAAAGGAACTCTTCCCCAATCTGGCAAAGGAAATAGACTTCCAGGAAGTCCAGGAAGCTTAGAGAATCCCAAAGAAGGTGGACCCAAGGAGGAACACACCAAGGTACATCATAATTACATTAGCCAAGATTAAAATGAAGGAGAGAATTGTAGAAGCAGCAAGGGATAAGGGGACAGTCACCTACAAAGGAGTTCCCATCAGACT
>PVKU01013048.1:0-31353 GCA_004027475.1 Anoura caudifer | reverse complement strand
TATTAATTTGAGAACTCACTGTGATTTTACACCAAGTCTCTACTGCAATGTGAAAACAGCTGAGCTTATGGTTGAGTTCTCCTAACAGAAGAGCAGTTGGGTTGACAAGGAGGGGGAAAGTTATCATTCTATGAACAGATATAGAAGTTAAATTCATATTGAAATTCTCAGAGGCTGATATACCAGGCAGTCTTGTCTGGAGAAGCTAATAAGTTTTATCTATGAAGTAGAAAATAAGGTCCTGTGGATTTCTTAGGCTATTAGGTTATTACCTAGAAGGAGAGAAGTGTGTCTCTTGCTCATTCAAGTGCTCCCCAGATCAGTGCAGAGCCTGGTACTTGGTACAACTTTGAGTTTATTTTAAATAAAAGCATGGAAAATATTGGAACTTCTTTTTTATATTTTTATTTATTTTTTAATTATGTTATTGTTGCTCAATTATAGTTGTCTGTATTTTTTCCCTACCACTCCCTGCCACCTCAGCCAAACCCACTTCCCTCCCTTATTTCCACCCTCCCCCTTGGTTTTGTCCATGGGTCCTTTATAGTGGTTCCTGAAAACCCTTCTCTCCACTGTCCCCTCCCCACCTCCCCTCTGGCTATTGTTAGATTGTTCTTAATTTCAATGTGCCTGGTTACATTTTGCTTGCTTTTTTACTTTGCTGATTATGTTTCAGCTAAAGGTGAGACCATATAGTATTTGTCCCTCACCACCTGGCTGATTTCACTTAGCATAATGCTCTCCAGTTCCATCCATGCTGTTGCAAAGGGTAGGAGCTCCTTCTTTCTCTCTGCTGCATAGAATTCCATTGTGTAAATGTACCATATCTTTTTGATCCACTCATTTACTGATGGCACTTAGGTTGCTTCCTGCACTTGGCTATTGTAAATTGTGCTGCTATGAACATTGGGGTGCATAGGTTCTTTTGGATTGATGTTCCAGGGCTCTTACACTATAATCCCAGCAATGGAATTGCTGGGTCAAAAGGCAGTTCCAGTTTTAGTTTTCTGAGGACATTCCAAACTGTTTTCCACAGTGGCTGCACCAGTCTGCATTCCCACCCACAGTGCACTAGGGTTTCCTTTTCTGGACATCCTCTCCAAAACTTGTTTGTTGATTTATGATGGCCACTCTAATTGGTGTGAAGTGGTATCTCATTGTGGTTTTAATTTGCATCTCTCTAATGGCTAGTGATGCTGAGCATCTTTTCGTATGTCTCTCAGCCCTCTCTATGTCATTCTTGGAGATGTGTCTGTTTAAGTCTTTTGGCCATTTTTTAATGGTTTTTTTTTTTTGTCTTCCTGGAATGGAGTCATGTGAGTTCTTTATATATTTTGGAGATCAAACCCTTATCTGAGGTATCATTGGCATTTATGTTTTCCCATATAGTTTGTTCTCTTTTCATTTTAATGCTGTTTTTTTGACCATGCAGAAGATTTTTAATTTGATGAGGCCCCATTTGTTTATTCTTTTCTTTATGTCCCTTGCTTTAGGTGACATATCAGTGAAGATGTTGCTGCATGGAATACCCGAGATTTTCCTGCTGATGTTTCCTTCTAGGACTTTTATGGTACCACGACTTATATTTAAGTCTTTTATCCACCTTGAATTTATTTTTGTCTATGGTATAAGCTGGTGATCAAGTTTCATTTTTTTTTGCAGGTAGCTCTCCAAATCTCCCAACACCATTTGTTAAAGAGCCTATTTTTACTTCATTTTCTGCTTCTTCCCCCTTTGTCAAATATCAATTGACCATAGAGACTTGGGTTTATTTCTGGGCTCTCTGTTCTGTTCCATTGGTTTATGTGTCTGTTTTTATGCCAACACCAGGCTATTTTGATTATAGTGGCCTTGTAATACAGTTTGATACCAGGTATTATGATCATTCGTGCTTTGTTTTTCTTTCTCAAAATTGCGGCAGCAATAGTTGTCATTTATGGTTCCTTATAAATTTCTGAAATGTTTGTTCTATATCTGTGAAATATGTCATTGGTATTTTAATAGGGACAGCATTGAATCTATACATTGCTTTGGGTAGTATGGACATTTTGATGATGCTAATTCTTCCAATCCATGAGCATGGTACATGCTTCCATTTGCTTGTGTGTTCCTTAATTTTGTTCTTCAGTGTTGTATACTTTTCTGAGTACAGGTTTTTTACCTCCTTCACTAGGTTTATTCCTAGGTACTTTATTTTTCTTATTGCCATTTCAAATGGGATTTTTTCCCCTGATTTCTGTTTCTGATATTTCATTGTTGGTATACAAAAATGCCTTTGATTTCTGAATATTGACTTTGCATTCTGTTGTTTTGCCAAATTCATTTGTTAGGTCAAGTAGTTTTTTGGTGGAGTCTATAGGATTTTCTATGTATACTATCATGTCATCTGCAAACAATGACAGTTTTACTTCCTCCTTTACATTTTGGATGCTTTTTATTTCTTTTTCTTGTCTGATTGCTGTGGCTAGGATTTCCAGCACTATGTTGAATAGGAGTGGTGAAAGTGGGCATTCTTGTCTTATTCCTGATCTTAGTGGGAAAGCTCTAAGGTTTTGCCCATTGATTATGATGTTGGCTCCAGGTCTCTCATTTATGGACTTTATTATCTTGAGGAATGCTCCCTCTATTCCTGATTTGCTAGGTATTTTTATCATAAATGGGTGCTGTACCTTATCAAATGCTTTTTCTGCATCTATGGATATGATTATGTGATTACTATCTTTCATTTTGTTTATGTGGTGTATTATGTTCATTGATTTGTGAATATTGTACCATACTTGTATCCCTGGGATGAATCCCACTTGATCATGGTGTATGATCTTTTTAACGTATTGCTGGATGCGGCTTGCCAACATTTTGTTGAGGATTTTAGTGCCTATGTTCATCACCAATATTGACCTGAAGTTTTCTTTCTTTGTTATGTCTTTGTCTGGTTTTGGGATTACCGTGATGCTAGCTTCATAAAAAGAGTTTAGGAGTCTTCTGTCTTCTTTGATTTTTTGGAATAATTTGTGAAGGACAGGGGTTAGCTCTTCCTTAAATGCTTTATAGAATTCTCCTGCAAAACTGTCTGGTCTAGGGCTTTTGTGTCCTGGGAGTTTTTTGTTTGTTTGTTTGTTTGTTTGTTTGTTTGTGCTTCAATTTCTTCAGCTGTTATTGGTCTGTTCAGGCTTTCTGCTTCTTCATTGAGTTTTGGGAGATTATATTTTTCTAGAAATTTGTCCATTTCACCTAGGTTTTCAAATTTCCTGGTATATAGTTCTTCGTAGTAATTTTTTACAATCGTTTTTATTTCTGTGGTGTCAGTTGTAATCTCTCCTCTTTCATTTCTGATTATATTTATTTGGGTCCTCTCTCTTTTTTTTCTTGATGAGCCTGCTTAAAGGCTTGTCAATTTTGTTTATCTTTTCAAAGAACCAGCTCCTGGATTCATGATCCTTAGAACTGTGCTTTTAGTCTCTATGTCATTTAATTCTGCTGTGATCTTGGTTATTTCCTTCCCTCTACTTGCTCTGGGCTGTCTTTGTTGTGGTTCCTCAAGTTCTTGTAGACATAGGGTGTGGCAGACGCTTCTGTGTGGTGTGGGCCCAGCTCCCACTCAGAGATGCACAGGACCCACGCCCACAGATAGGTTCTCTCATGGGTAATCAGATTTGCAATATACCTAGGCTGTTTTGAGCCTTGCTCTTTCCTAAAACTCCCTCACCCTGCAAATGCTAAACCTTGGGACCAGTGTAACCAGCTGCCTATTCATTTGCTAATATCCTTTCTCTGTGATGTAATGAAGGGCATTGGCTCCTTTGTTGTAACCGGGATAGTGAAGGAGAACCATCTTGGAACGTGAGGAGATACTTTAGAATAAAGGCCTGTCATGGCAGAGGCCTCAGCTTTTGCTCCTCTTGAGAGAAAAGCCATGCTGCCATCCTTATTCCTCCACCAGACTTGGTAGTCTGTGTGTGCGTTTTATTTCATCCATAATGATGTGGAAACTGCTGGTCAGTGTCTGCATCAGTAGGGTTATGTAGTTTGTTTGAAATATTTCTATTTTTTTTAGGTAGGCCTGATTGCTATGAACTTCCCTCTCTGGACTGCCTTCACTGTGTCCCATAAGTTTTGGATTGTTGTGAGTTCATTTTCATTTGTTTCCAGAAACTTTTTAATTTCTTCCGTAATCTCATTTTTGACCCATTCATTGTTTAATAGCATGCTATTCAATCTCCATGAGTTCGAGTGTTTTGGGTTTTTTCCCTTGGGGTTGGTTTCTAGTTTCAGTCCCTTGTGGTTGGAGAAAATGCTTGGTATGATTTCAATTTTCTTGAATTTGTTGAGGCTTGTTTTGTGTCCTATCATGTGGTCTATCTTTGAAAATGTTCCATGTGCATTTGAAAAGAATGTGTATTTTGCTTCTTTGATGAAGCAAAGAAGCTTCATTAAATGGCTGATGAAGGGCTTTATATATATCAGTTAAGTCCATTTTATCTAGGACATTGTTCATTGCCACAATATCTTTGTGGATATTTTGTTTGGAAGATCTATCCATTTTTGACAGTGGGGTATTAAAATCCCCTACTATAATTGTGTTGCTGTCAATATCTTTCTTGAAGTCCTCCAAGATTTTCTTTATGTATTTTCCTATGTTGGGTGCATATATATTTACAATGTTTATTTCTTGTTGATCAATTCCTCCCTTGAGTATTATGAAGTGACCTTCTGGGTCTGTTTTTATGGTCCTTTTTTTGAAGTGCATTTTTTCCAATATTGCTACCGCAGCTTTTTTTCCCCTGTCTATTTGCTTGGAACATTTGTTTCCAGCCCTTCACTTTCAGTCTCTGTAGGTCTTTTGCTCTGAGGTGGGTCTCTTGTAGGCAGCATATGTGTGAGTCATGTTTTCTTATCCATTCAGCTATTCTGTGTCTTTTGATTGGGGCACTTAATCCATTTACGTTTAAGTTTATTATTGATAGGTAGTTATTCATTGCCATTTTTCATACCTGCGTTCCTCTCTCTTTCACTGTTTTCCTTCTTTTTTTTAAATTATAGTTTATTGATTATGCTATTACAGTTGTACCATTTCTCCCCCATCATTCCCCTCCACCTTGCACACTCCTTCCCACCCACATTCCCCCCTTTAGTTCATGTCCATATGTCATAAGTTCTTTAGCTTCTACTTTTCCCACACTCTTCTTGCCCTCCCCCTGTCTATTTTCTACCCACTGTCTATGCTACTTATTCTCTGTACCTTTTCCCCCCTCTCTCCTCCTCCCACTCCCCTGTTGCTGACCCTCCATGTGATCTCCATTTCTGTGTTTCTGCTCCTGTTCTAGCTGTTTGCTTAGTTGGCTTTTGTTTTAGGTGTGGTTGTTAATATCTGTGAGTTTGCAATCTTTTTGCTGTCATATTTTTTATCTTCTTTTTCTTAGATAAGTCCCTTTAACATTTCATATAATAAGGGCTTGGTTATGATGAACTCCTTTAACTTGACCTTATCTGAGAAGCATTTTATCTGCCCTTCCATTCTAAATGATAGTTTTGCTGGATAGAGCAATCTTGGATTTAGGTCCTTGACTTTCATGACTTGGAATACTTCTTTCCAGCCTCTTCTTGCCTGTAAGGTCTCTTTTGAGAAATCTGCTGACAGTCTGATGGGAACTCCTTTGTAGGTGACTGTGTCCTTATCCCTTGCTGCTTTTAGAATTCTCTCCTTCATTTTAAACTTGGCTAATGTAATTATGATGTGCCTTGGTGTGTTCCTCCTTGTGTCCACCTTCTTTGGGACTCTCTGAGTTTCCTGGACTTCCTGGAAGTCTATTTCCTTTGCCAGATTGGGGAAGTTCTCCTTTATCATTTGTTCAAATAAGTTTTCCACTTGTTGCTCTTCCTCTTCCCCTTCTGGTACCCCTATAATTCAGATGTTGGGACGTTTAAAGATGTCCTGGAGGTTCCTAAGCCTCTCCTCATTTTTTTGAATTCTTGTTTCTTCATTCTTTTCTGTTTGGTTGTTTCTTTCTTGCCTCTGGTCCACTCCATTGATTTGAGTCCCAGTTTTCCTCCCATCACTATTCGTTCCCTGTGCATTTTTCTACATTTCACTCATCTTCATTTGTTCATCTAATTTGCTACCAAAATCAATTCTTTGAGCTTCCTAATCACCAGTGCTTTGAACTGTGCATCTGATAGGTTAGCTATCTCTTGGTCGCTTAGATGAATTAGCTCTGGGGATTTGATCTGTGTTCCATTTGAGCCATTTTTTTGTTTTGTTTTGTTTTGTTTTGTTTTGTTCTGTCTTGTCTGGTTGCGGCTTTTATGTAGTCAGGGGCGGAGCCTTCAGTGTTCACCAGGGCAGGACAGCCGAGTTGCTGGGTTGTGATGCTGGATGTGGGGGCGGGGTCCGAGAGGGAACAATGGCACCTACTCCACTCTCTCTCAGATTCCAGTTCCTTACACCGCTTTCCCCAATCAGGCCCTTTTGGTGCTGATTTCCACATGGGTGGGCTTGTGTACATTCTAGGACCCCGTGGGTCTCTCTAACGAACTCTCCTGTGAGGCTGGGATTCTCTCCTGGCACCCCAACCCCCACAAGTGTTTTCAATCGGTGCTTTTAGGCTTTATTTCCCCGGTGTGGGGCCTTGCGTTGTGCAGTCTGTCTTGCTGCCTGTTTTTGCCTGATTTATCTGCACACAAATGTGTGACCAAGGTCAGCCACCTTGTGTGTCTTGCTTGGTCTTCTCGTTGTCTCCCTGTGCTCTGTAACCACCACCTGTGCACCTGGGGTGTGCCAACCACTGCCTGCGTGTCTGGAAACACCAGCCACTGCCTTTTCCTGCTGTGACCCCTCTCCTCTGGCCACTGACTCCGCCCCTCTTACCAGTCTGGGTGAATTGTTGTCAGATTTCCATACAATTCAATTTTCTATCTATTCTGGGTTTTTTTTTTTGGTTCTATATTTTTGTTGTCTTTAATCTTAGTTGTGAGAGGAGGCACAGTGTGTCCACCTACGCCTCCATCTTGGCCAGAAGTTGTTTTCCTTCCTTTCATTAAAGCAAACCCTTTAGCAGGAGAAGAATTGTATTCTTCTTTCCTCTGCTGGTCTGTAGGTCCAAGAGAGACATGAGGAGCAAATCCTAACCTGCAGGGTGGAGAAGAAGCAGCCCAGCCAAGCTCAGCTTGACCCACTGACCTCCAACCTTATCTATGCAAACAATAACAAAGGATCATGGTTTTAAACCTCTGAGTTTTAGGGTAGTTTTTTATGCAATATTATTGTGGCTATTGTTAACTGATACAATCTATAAGATGATTATTATTACCAGTGCTCATTTTACAGATGAGGAAACTGAAGCTTAGAGATGCTCAGCAACTTGCCTAAGTTCTTGCAGCTAATATGTGTGAGAGCTGAGACTAGAATCCAGGGAACCTCACTTCAGAATCAGTGTTCTTACTTTTCATACACAGAGCCTCATCAAATAAGGCAAATATCAAATTTAGTGTGTTGGCCTTTCTCAATATAACACAAAGCATGAACAACAAATAAGTGAAATACGAGAATCTGACAGCTCTATACTTCACAGAAATTAGATACCTTCATGCTGAAAGAGAAAGAAAGAAAGAAAGAAAGAAAGAAAGAAAGAAAGAAAGAAAGAAAGAAATCTATTCATCTAATTCCATCACAGCACCACCCCAGCATTAAGCAGCCTGCCTCAGTCACCTCGCTGATTGTGTTAACAGCTCTGAGTGGCATAGCACTTACGTTTTTTAAGTGGAGGGAATGGCAAAGGGAGATTGGAAGTACTATTGAGTCAGGCAAGAATGTGACTGCAGAGAGCCTGAATCATCTAGCTGATCTGTGCACATCACCATCTAACCACTGGCTACTTCCCAAATCTCCACCCCAAGGCTGTAGGGGCAAAGGCTTTCCAATCCAACAGAAATGTGAGATACATCAATTATTTCTGTATGCCAATTGTTTCTCAATAAAACTGGAAAACATAAGCTTGGAATATACTGCTTAAAGCACAGTATGTTCAAGGCCAAAGTGAGAGGTTCCAATTTAGCAGGCAGCCACAGCATTTTTAGAAATGCCCCTAATTCTAGGCCACCTCACTAAGGCTCCCTTGCTGTCAAGGAAGATGAATAAGAATGACACATCTTATTCGTGAGATGTCTTAATCCCCATAGGCTGATAACATCCTCTAACTCCTCTGAATTCCAATAACCTTGTACTTATACCTTTCTTAACAGAATATATGTTTTCTGGAGATGAAGACCGTTTTGTGCATTTCTGTTTCACTTGCAGTGCCTTGTATAAAGTAGGTGTTTTATAAACATTTGCTCAATAAACAAATAACTAAATGGGGAGAGAGGAGGATATGGTTTAAAAAAGGCATGTTGATAAGGCCTCTCCTGTTCATCACCATACCACCTCGGTCCAGTGCACTGCCTGGGAGCTGGTGGACACCAGGAAACTACGTGGTCATAAATGAGTACATCATCTGCACTAGGTAGCAGAGGGCCTGGGTTGCCATTCACCTCTAGACTCATCTAAATTCATCTCTACAGTGCCTTGAAAAGGTTCCCATTGTTTCTGCAAATGTGGATGCCAGAGCATCTTGGGTCATGTTGATGATCAACTTCTCCTTTGTTCCATTAACTCCCCAGCTTCCTTTTAATAAATTCTCTGCTTACTTCAGCTGGCTGGAGTTGAATTCTTTTGCTTGAAGCCATCAAACCTTAACTGGTAACTCAGTATTTTCCCAAATGCAGTCCATGGACAGCTTACCTCTCAGAACTGTGGAGCCTGAAGATAAGGATCTATAGGCTCACCTTACATGTGGCTCCACAGGCCTCATGCTGAACTCTGAATCTGAATTTTTGGCAGAATCTGTCTATTTGACGAGCTTCACAGGAGATTCTTTTGCATGCTGTGAGCATAATGAATGGGATGATTTGCATGGTCCTTTCAACATTAAACCTCTACAATTTTATGAGGCAAAATGGCAGCTCCTTGCCAAGGCCTATAGGTCTTGATTGGCTCCTGAAAAAGGTGGCTGACCTTTTCCAGCACATTTCATTCCCTCTCCTCTCAGCCCCACCTCAGTCCAGCATCAGTGACACTCTTTCTGTCGTTTCCACCCCAGGACCTTCATACTTGCTGTCCCCTCAGCCAAGGACTCCCTCTCCCAAGTCTTCACATGGCTGGCTCCCTCCTTCCACTCAGATCAGTTCCAGTGCCACCACCTCAGAGAACATAGTCCCTGTCACCATCTCACCTGTTCCCTCCACCTCATACTGTCTGTCATAGCACCCTAGTAGGTACCACTGTCTGAATCGGTCATCATTCATTTGTTTGGCTACTGGTTGTACTCCTCCCTTAGAATGTAAGTTCCATGACTGCAAGAAGGAGCTTGTTCTTGTTGCCACAATATCCCCAGGGCCTGGAACTTTATCACATAGCAAGTTCTTAGTATACATTGTCGGTTATACAGAATCCATGAATATTTGATAATCTTTGAACATTGTTCTATAGATAATATTACTCTAAAAGCAGCCTAGGATTAATAAAACTAAATGTCACATTTACTTTTAGATACTTGTCATCTCAGATAATATTCTTCACTGAAACTCCCACTGCCTCCAAATTTAATCTTTGTTGCTTGAAAGCACACACACACAAGCCATTTTTCTACTTCAAATTCTGTCAGCTAAGAAAAACCTGGCCTAAATTCCCTTAAATCAATAAATAACCAGGAATTCTTGTTTCTTCAAAGCACTAAAGGAAAACCAAATGAAATATTTTCCATCTGCATCTACAAGGCAGGCATGCTTGATTTTAAAAGCACATTCGCCCTCTACTGGAAATATTCAATATTGCAGCTTGGGCTGGAACAGTCAAATGCATTATTAGGTATGGAGTGTCCTGTTACCCATAAACCAGATGAAGTAATTAAGCAAACGGAAAGAGCAATAGCCACAACAAATAAATGAACCTACTCTTGGTACTTATTTGTTCTGAGAGTTAAATTCACCAGAACTAATTGGACTGATGACTCAGAATTCTGACCTTTCAGACATTGAGTACATTTCTTCCTGTAAGACCAAGAAACATCAAGGATGTTTCTCTCTTTTTTGAAGATTTCACTTTAGGTCACTTTAGGTCACTTTAGGACAATCTAAGAAACAAGTAGAATAAGTAGAGGGAAATATATGCAAGAAGCAAGCAATGTATCCTCAAAGAGGCACAGTCAAGAGAGTGAGGATGTGACCTAATGTAATCCCAGTGGAAATTAAATTTTTCATTGGTAAAATAGGAAGGGACTGAGAAGTGACTACAGAATGGCTGCAACTTGCGGAAAGTCAAGAAATCACTGATGGGTTCAGGAGCAATTTCAGGGTATAGACATAGTTTGGTCTACACAGTGCTGGTTAAACTATCAATCAGAAAAGGCAAAGGTTCTCCAATTTGCCAAAGTCTGTCCACCTCTTATGCACACACCTGCACACTTCTGATCTTCTGAGTGTGATGTCAGTATTGAGTGCCCATGTCATTTCCATTTTGCACACTGATTCTAACAGCCCGTCTCTTCGTGCATTCATGGGACTTGCCTGGGCCCTGCAGGCATTTGATCTTACACTCTTGCCTAATCTCTTTTCAGATGTTCTGTATGATATTACAATACATTTGTCCTCTTTACCCCAACACACACGCACGCACACATACAGCTCTAGCTTTATGGATTTTCTTTCTCCTTCATGACATACTCTGAAGTACCCATTTGCCAAAAAACATGAAAACAGATATCCTCTACTCCTGTCTCCCAGCCCCAGCACAGAGCTTACAGCAAATCCAGCTTGAAAAGCTAGTTCTTGTTGTAAGGAAAAGCACCCTGTCCACTCAGAAATTGTGTGTGTGTGTGTGTGTGTGTGTGTGTGTGTGTACTATGCATGTATGTGCAAGAGGATAAGCCTACATATTTTTTCTTCTTAGTATTTGAAAATGCTCAGTACACCCTGGCTGGTGTGGCTCAGTGGTTGAATGCTGGCCTGTGAATCAAAGGGTTGCCAGTTCGATTCCCAGTCTCGGGCACATGCCTGGGTTGTGGTCCAGGTTCCTAGTAGTGGGCGTGCAAGAGGCAACCACACATTGATGTTTTTCTCCCTCCCCTCTCTAAAAAATACAATAAATAAAATATTTTAAAAAGAGAGAAAATAGTATATAGTAAATGTGGAAGGCTGTCTTCTGATAATTAAGATTCCTTTCCTAAAATGTTGTAGATGGGATATTTAAATGTAGTCATGATATGTTAGCTCCTCTTATCAGTTTCAGTAGGAAGTGTCTACAAAAGACCTGCATTTTGGAAATATAATGCCCGGGTATTCATTAACAGCTTAATACCCTGACATTATTTAAAAGTTTAAATGTAATTGGATAAACTCAAAAGATTATTCTATTTTTTGAACTTTTGCTTATATGAGAAATACAAGAAAAGGAAGCAAAATTAAACTAAAAGACAAATCTCAAAATGAAGTCAAAACACCTTTTGTTACCCAAGACAGGTATAGCTGAATAGTCTATGCTTCTGCCACCTAGTGGGCAATTAATTAAAAAAAAAAAAAAAAAAAAAAACAGGCAAAAGGTCCTTCAGTTCTCAAGCCAACAGAAAAGGTCCCAATAGATTCAGCAATAGTGGACCACAAAGGAAATGGGCACATATGGAATTCAAGCAGAGGATAAACAGGTCTTCATAAACTATCTCTAATGGTCCAGAAAATAGCCTGCCTCCTGCCAAAGTTTAAACTGGACATGCTGGAGTTTATCCACAGCAACCAGAGGAAACATTTTTAAACCAGACACTTGCATTTCATTATTGCCAAATCACACTGTTAATCTACTACCTACTAATCTAAATAAGAAAAATGAAACCATCAGTTAAGATCATTCTTTAACAAACTGAATTATTTAGGGCCATTTTTAAAAAAACTTACAAATATTTAACAAAAACTAAATGAAGTTGAGCACTTATTATGTCCCCAATCTTGTGTTAGTTCCATTATCTTTTTTTCTCAATAATTCTGTGAAGTAAGCTCTAGTATTATTCTGATTCCACAGATGAGGAAACTGAGGTCCACATATTTTAGGAGAATATATGCATAAAGAAAATGTTTCCCTCCACAAAAATCCTTCCTGAAGTAAAAGTGTAGCCTTATATTCATATTATTACAAAGTCTCTCAAATGATAGGGTATTCCTTCACCAAGTGCCACTGGGGAAGATGCAACATTTCTGAAATTGAGGCAGGGCAATAAGAAGCTAGGAACATTCCTTGGCAAATGGAATAGGGAAACTGAAACCGGTAGTTAAACAAGCACTTTGCAGCCATCTAGTGAATCCTGTGTTCCTGAAACCAAGGACACTTAAGAGTAAATAGTTTACACTCCTCCTACATGACCAGAGGGTAAGTAGCTGAAATCACCCTACTCAGGGAGGTAGACAGCAGAAATCCAATTAGTGCCATTTGTGCCAACCACACCCACGGACAGATGCAGTTACGGAATATGTCTCATTTTGGCACATCAGGGTAAAGACGATGAATATTCTATTGAGATCATCTCCTAAGACCTCCCCTAAACTCATAGCCTTTAAAACCCTTCTAAACAAAGGTCCCCACATGTGCTCTCCTTTCCAGGAGCTGTGGGCCTTTCCCTTCCCTCACAGGCACACATCTCCTAATTCCTAAGGGACCTCACAAGACTCCAGACTCCACGAGGGAGCAATAGGCAGCAGCAGCTCATTCTGGGCTAATGCCCAGACCCTGTCCTCAAGCCCCCTGTTGTCTGACTTCCTAGGGAGCTAAAGCAGCCCAGCCTAGGTTCTCCTGTTGCTTCCAATGTTGTAAGCCCTTCCTTATTTCACTGTCCCTTCCTTTATTAACCATCCTCTAAAAATCACCAGGGCTCAAGCTGTGAAATCTTTCCTGTACTAAGTTAAGAACCTACGCACTATCTGCCAGCCCTAGCTGACTGGCTCAGGGCCAGGTCCCCTTTCTGGTAACAAAGTGATCTCATGTCTATCAATCCTACTTTTGGATGCTATGTAAGGGAAGTTGATACATTTGGTCAAAAAAGACACAAAAGAATTTAGTACATATTTCATCATACTTACTAATAATATGACCTTTCTGTTGCAAGCAACAATCACTATTATAATCTTTTAAAATCATTTAAGGAAATAAAATAGTAAGAAGTTACACAGTAAAGTATATAATACGTGTCTACAAAAAGAGTGAAAAAAATTGTCATAATAGTATATAATGTGTATTTGTGACTTGGATAAAAAATAATCCAGTAGTAGGATCATAGAATCATTTAAATAAAAATTCTGTATTTAAAAAGTGAAAATGTCTTAAAACTGTATTAGGTGACTAAAAAGTAGCTCTAAGGGATAAAAACAAAATTGATGTATGAAAAATATTCAAATAAAATAGTATTAGGAAATTCTTCAGTAGACAAAGGCAATATGTCAAAATTAATATTTTATGTTATGATATACCTCTTTAAAACCAGGAACATGTCCCTCCAGAGCCATTCTGCTTTTTGGTCCCCTACCCTCTCCTCAGGAGGTGACCTGGATAGACCACACCAATGGGCTCCCTTAGGCTCTGGTTTGGGTTGGATTCATCCAATAGAAACCCAGCAGATCAAACTGTGAGGTGACAGGAAAAGTGAGGTTGGGGTATTGATTCCTTAGTCTTGTTTCTTACAAAGTCACCTCAACCAGGCTATGCCCCACACCGGAGGTCAACCCTGTCTCATGAAAGCCCCTCCATCCAGGCTCCATAGGTTCTTCTTCCTGCCTCCCTATGGGCCCTGAGCTCACAGTGCTCTGCTGGTGTTTACCCCAAGGTAACTGGGCTACCTTGTGGCTTCCCCAGGCCCAACTACACTTTGATTAATGTTCCTCTTGTAAATAAGCTTTTGTTGAATATGCATGCTTCCCACTGGGATCCAAATACATTAAATAAGGAGTTAAATTAAATAATATATTATTTAACATTAATTACATGTCAATTATTTCTCTATATTACTGTGGATAAAAGGGGCCACACACTAAACCTGACAAGCTCAGGGGAGGCCTATATGGTGGCCTCACAATTCATGGGCCTTAAGTAATCACATATGATAATCTGAACATAAAAATTTCTAAAAGCAAGTCATGGTGGCAGTTACATCCTAGGTCTATAGTTTCCCTGACAAAGATCAGTGTTTGTCCTAAGTGAGCTTGTCTATTGTCTTTTTGTGTCTAAGACAACATACCTTTGAAATGTCAGAATGATCTCCTCCAGACTCCTAAGGACACACCCATGCACCAGAGCAGAGACCACAGAACCCCTCATTGTTACCTTGTTCCCTGAGTACCATCTCTATGTGCTCTGTATGTTAATTATTACCTATCCTGTACCCACCAATGTAAAAGAAGCATGTGTCTCTCCATCTTTCTCTTTATCTAGTCTCAGAGATTTCCCTGATTTGCTTTCTCTTGCCTCCCTAATCTATCACTAATGGATTTCATGTAACCCCCTTATATCTCCTCCTTTGAGTCTAATGAATAAAATAAGCTACAAGACTGATGGGGGAGCTCTTAAGAGTTAAAAATTTTGTAGCTTAAAGTTACAGCTAATAAGCTTCATAATTAATACACATGAAAACTGTCATTTTAGGAACTGAAGATATGATCTACTCTGACTCCAGGAGACCCATAAACAATTCCACCTTTGTGCCCCAGGAGGACTACAAGCAATTGAGATGGTACCTGAGCCACTGTGCTCCACGGAGAGATGTCCGCAGGGGAGGACAAAGGTAAAGAATTACCAGTCAGCAGATGAAAGGGTCCTAGGAAAATTGGGAGATTGTAATTTTTATCTGATTAATATTTTCCTTGAATTCCAAACCCTTTATCCATACTTTTCTTCTTATAAAAAAGGTCAGTTTGACATGAGAGGTAAGACAGTCTTTAGGATACACAACCCAGCATCTTCTCAGATCGCCAGCATCTGAATACAGCACCCATCAAGACTCAATCCTGGTCACTACTATGGTTCTGGTGGTGACAGGCAGCAGGAAGGCAGAGGTTTCCCGTTTCAGAACTGCCGTTCTCAGGAGTGTCTGTTCAGTCCATTGAGATTTTGCTTCCTGGAGCTGTCATCAGTTTGGCCCAAATGAACTCTAATAAGACTTTTTCTTAGGATAGACATTTTTTTTTTTTCTGTCGACATTACTAAAAAGTCATACGTTTAAGTAGAGCAGGTTTTTTTATTTTATATCAGGGAAAATGAAAAGCTAACACTTGTGCCCAGCAGGGCTTTCTGACTCATGAGCTCATGTCTACCTCCTAACTAATCATGAAATGGAAGGAAAGAGGACAGGCTGCCAACAGTTGGACAACTGGGTCAGAAGGAACAAGGTGTATTCCATTTCTGAAGGACTATTGATGTTTTGGATGTTTAAAATTATTACTATTAATACCAGGCTTGTTATTACATGCACATTCTGTTGAACACAAGAGGTTTAATTATTACCTTTTATCAAAATGTCAGAAAGGCAAGTTTTTAAGTGAGCTAGACAACATGAGAGAGCATTGCTCCCATCCAGTCTTTGAAATTGGTTGCAAATGAATCGCCTCTGAATGGCATGTGAGAGAAGCTGAGAGCTCTCCTAATGATGTGCATCTGTAGGCTTTGCCTGGGCTTTGGCTGCATTTACATCACTATGAACTACAATTACAGCTCCAGTGTTTCCGGCAGACACAGAGAATGTGAATCGCAGCAGCAGGTTTCCTGCCTTGGATTTCTGCCAGGAGCCTGCGCCGGCCAGACATCTGTAGCACATTAAACTGTACTCTTGTTATCTCTCAACATGCTGAACAATGGCCCAAACCTCTGACAAAACAAGTGGCTGATGCGCTTTCAAGAAACCCTCTAAAGTTGGACAGCGATTCATGAGCCTGCACAAAACTTCTAGGGTAATTTACACAGTAAAAGAAAAGCCAAAAATAGAGCTGGGATGATTTGCATCATCTGAACTTTATTTAAACTTCATGGATTTAGATGGTCTGTGCTATGGACTGAATATTTGTGTCCCCCCAAAATTTATAGGTTAAAGCATAATCCCAAAATGTGATGGGATTTGGAAGTGTGGCCTTTGGAAGGTGATAGGTCATGAATAGGATTAATTCTCTTAGAGGCCCTAGAGAGCTTCTCCACCTCCCCCCACTTGTGAGGACATGAAGAGAAGATAGCATGGTATAAACCAGGAGGTGGCTCTCACCAGACACCAGATCTGCTGGTGCCTTGACCTTGGACTTCCCAGTCTCCAGACTGTAAGAAATACACTTCTGTTGTTTGTAAGCCACTCAATCTATGTGTCTTTGTGGTAGCAACCTCAATGGACTAAGACAGAAGAAAAGTCAAAATATACCTGATGTTAACATAAGAAACATTTAAACCCAAAGAGAATTTTTGTAAGTTTGAGCCAAATTGATGACAACTCCCAGGAAGCAAAATCTCAATAGTTTGAGAAAATGCTCCAGAGAGTGGAAGTTTTGCACCTTATTTTATACATTAGAATCAAAGGAGGAGGCCTAAGGGGTTACATGAAGTCCTCTGGTGGTAGATTACAGGTCTGTAGGGTAGTCGGGGGCAGCAAAGCAGAGAAACCTCTGGGATTGGATAGAAAGTAAAAGGAATAGATACATACTTCTTTTACATGTGTGTGTATAGGATAGTTAGCAGTTAACAATTAACACAGTACCAATAACAATGACGGGTTTATGGTCTCTGCTCTGGTGGTTGTCCCCTGAGGGGCCCAGAAAAAGAAATTACCCTTACATTCCAAAGGTATGTTATTGTAGAGGCAAAAAGACAACAAACAGGCTCAGTTAAGGAAAGATTGACCTTTGCCAGGTAAGATACAAGCCTAGGACATGACTCCCCACTGTGACCTGCTTTTGGTCAGAAAGTTTTCATTTCAGACCATCCCATATGGGGACTTTAGGTCTCTGCATCTGTAAGGCCACTATGCTGGCCTACCCTGAGCTCGTCAGGTTTAGTGTGTGGCTGCTTTTTGTCCACACCAAGGTGGTATTGATAGTCTGAATTTCATTTAAACTTCATGGATTTAAATGGTCTAAATAGAAGTGAGTGTACTGGAAGCTCAAGAAAGGGTGAGGTGGGGTGGGGTGGCTGTTCTTAGTCCTTAAAAGGAGCTGAGTTCTGCACAGCCAAGAGGCCGGGGTAGAAACAGTGACCTCACATCACATGCCCATTCAGCTCCCTACTTACTCCCCAGCTTCCCTGCTGCCTCTGGAATCCAAGCCCCATCACCTCACAGAGAAAACTATGAACTCTTCATCACTTGTCTTCTGATTCTTGGCTCTTTTACAATTCCTTCTCCATAGAGCAACCAGGGTGATCTTTTACAAATGTAGATTCAGGAATGATTTTCCTGCTTTAAGCCATCCAGTGATGTCTCCCTGACAATCACAGCCAAGCTCCTCCCATGGCCAAAGGCACCACATTCTCTGACCCCTGCTGTTCTCTCCAACCATTCTCCTTAAGCTCTTTCTACTCTGGCTGTTTTTTCCTTCCTCAGACATTCCTGGTTTGTCTCCTCCTCTGAGACTTTACACTAACTTCTGCCTCTGTCTCAGATGCCCTTTCTCCAATTTTTTTCATGATTGGCTCCTTCAGATCTCAGCTCACATATCACCTCCTGAAAGGCCTTTTATTGTCATTTCTGTTTTATTTTATTCATAGCATTTATATTATTTCAAAGTACATGCAAAAAATAATCAGGGAATGCTACAAATAACTTTATAGTCATAAATTCTACAGCTTAGACAAAATGGGCCAATTCCTCTAAAACAACAAACTACCAAAACTCAATTAACATGAAATAAACAATCTGGATAGCACTATAACCATTAAAGAAATTGAATTTGTAATTAAAGAGCTTTCGATAAAGAAATCTCTAGTCCCAGATGGTTTTACTACAAATTTTACCAAACATTTAAAAAATAATTAACAGCAACTTTACACAATCTCTTCCAGAAAATAGAAGATAAAGGAACATTTTTTCAGATCATTTTATGAGATCAGCATTACCCTAATACAAAAACATCACAAAAAATAAAGTGCAGACTAATATTTCTCATAAGCTGAGGCATAAAATCTTCAAGAAAACATTAGCAAACTCAGTTCAAAAATGTAGAAAAAGAAATATACACCACAAGTAAGTGTACAGCTGGTCATTACTTGATCAGGTGTCATGACCAAATGCATACCTGAAATTTTTTCCTAATATGCAAATTTTGCTTGCCATTCAAAGTTTGATCCATATAACTAACCAGATCAATAAACTAAACAAATACAGTCATATGATCACATTAATCTTTGCAGAGAAAGCATTTGACAAGATCCAACAGCCATTCATAATTAAAACTCTAATCAAAAGAGGATTAAAGAGAAACTTCTTCAACTTGCTAAGAATATCATCAGTAATCGATGTGGTATGACACAGAACAAAGAACAGACAGCTAGATCAATAGAACAGAATGGAAACCCCCGAGATAGACTGACATCAGCTGAGTTAAATGGTCTTTGACAAAGGAACAAAGGCGATTCAGTAGTGTTTTCAGCAAATGGTGCTAGAACAACTAGACACCCATATGTAAAAGAAGAGAAAAACTAACCTCAACACAGACCTTCCAACTTCTAACTCAAAAAATTGAGTTAAGATGGCTCATACACCTAAACATCAAATGAAAAACAATCATACTTCTAAACAATAACACAGGAGAAACTGTAGATGACCGTGGATTTGGTGATGATTTTTAGATGCCCACAACAAAAACACAATCTATGAAAGAAAAAATGGTAAGTTGAACTGCTCTGTGAAAGATACTCTTAGGAAAACAGACATACCAAAGAACAGGAGAAAACAGTTGCAAAATAAATTTTGATATAGAACTTGTATCCAAGATACATAAAGAAGTCCTAAAATCCAACAATAAGGAAAAAAACACCCAATTAAAAATGGGCAAGACATCTCACTAAAGAAGATATCAGGTGGCAAACATGCATGTGGAAAAAATGCTCAACATCATATGTCATTAGAGAATTGCAAATTAAAGTCATAATGAGACACCACTACAAACCTATTAGAGTAGTTAAAATCCAAAACACTGGCAAGACCAAATGCTGACAAGGATGTGGAACGCAGGAGCACTCACCTGTTGGTGGTGGGAATGCAAAATGGTGCAGCCACTCTGGAAGACAGGTTGTGGTTTTCATAAAAGCCGAGCCCAGTCTAGCACACGATGAGGCACACCACATCAATGCAAGGTGTCAACAGTGGGGAAAACTGTGCACAGGGGTGAAAGGGTGACTCCTGAGTGGAAGGGGTATGCAGGAACTCTATACTATCTGGTTAATTTTTCTGTAAACTTAAAACTGCTCGTAAAGAATAAAGTCTATTAAGTTAAAAATTAATGGTAAATATCAGGGATTATATGGCTGCTCACTGAAGTTTTTCAACCTTACTGTCTGCTTGAAATATTTTATGATAAAATATTGAGAGAAAAAAACTTATTATCACACAAAACCTATATACAAATGTTTATAACAGTTTCATTCATAACAGCCATAAACTGAAAACAGCCTAAGTATTTTTCAATGAGTGAATTCTTAGACAAACTCTCTCCATCTGCTCTATGGAATACTAATTGGCAAGAAAAAGGCCAACCTATTGATACACAAAACAATTTAGATGAATATGAAGGGAAGAATCCTGAGTGGATTCTGTTTTTATAATATTCTTGAAATGACAAAATTATAGGAAAAAAGGATAGATTAGTGGTTGCTGGGATTAAGGACAAAAAGGAAAGCAAGTGAATGCAGTTATAAAAGGGCAATATGAGGGATGCCTGTGGTGACGACATTGTATCATAATGGTGGTGGTGGATATATGAGCCCCCTCACATCGTACAATTGTATAGAATTAGACATACATACACACAAGCACAAGTAAATTTGGGGAAATCTGAAAAAGAAAGGTGGATTTTGTCAAAGTCACTATCCTGATTATGATACACTGCTGTAATTATCCAAGATGTTTGCACTAGGGAAACTAGGTAAAAGATGCTCTCTGTATTACTTGTGAAGCTACAATTATGCCAATAAAAACTTAGTTAAAAAATAAATGTACTATAACATTTGTTAATTTGCTGCTGGCTGTCTCTTTGCAGTAGAATGCAAGGACCATGTGCTCAGGAAGGTTGCCTGTCTTATTCACTGCTGTGTCCTCATCATGGTGCCTGAGACATAGCAGGCGCTCAATAAAAATGTACTTAATAAATGACGACAACATGAAAGCATGAAATAACCGACATGATAGTGGTATTATTCCAATCATTCATTCTTTCACCAGAAGTTTACCGACCACAATTTAAGCACTGGACAGGGTACCAGATAATAAAGATGAAATCAAGAAAAGTTGTTGTCTTCAAGGGATTTATAAGCAAAAATATGCTAAGCAAGGAACCTAGAAAAGGGACTGTCTGCCTGACCTTAAAGCCTCAGTAGTGTCTCTTTGGAGGGAGAGAAGAGGGTACCCCAGCATTCATTGACATTGTCACTGCATGCTGGACAATGATGGAGCTGCAATGCAGAGTAAGAGGTGAAGGCCAGGTGCGCCAGGAAGTGAGTTGGGGGCAGGGGGATGGCTGGATTCTGAAATGTTCTGCCTCTGAGAAGCCTGTCTGAATGGAGTAGAGCACAGGTGGCAAACGCTAGGCCTGCAGGCCAAATCCAGCCCTCCACCTTGTTTTATCCTGCCCAGCACCTTGTTTCTGCCTGTTGGCAGTGCCAAGCTCCTTGCCCCTAGTTAAGGAGTAGTTACATCTATACAGTCCTAAAATTACATTTGGCCCTTTGAAGGCAACCATGAGGCTGATGTGGCCCCTGGTGAAAATGAGTTTGACACCCCTGGAGTACAGACTACATTCACCATGCTCTGCAGCGCCACCGTGTGCTCACTAGCTATGTGCCCTTGAGCAAGCTACTCAGACCCCTGGAGCCACACATTTTGCACTTCTTCTCAGCTACAAAATGGAATTAATAGCATTGCCTCTGTGTATATGTAACTAATTAGAATGTGGCCCACAGCATTCTAATAGCTCTTACACTTCAGGGAATCAACAGGGATAAATTCAAATCTAGAGCCTCTGAAAAATATTCAGAAGGTGTTTGAATCCAAATGCAGCCAGATTTCCACTTGGAGACTTAACTCTATTGCCATCAACTTGATTCTTTATTTGAAGATGTCCCTAAAAAGGAGATAAGAGATAACCAGGAAAGCCAGACACCCCTCCCTAGGTACTCCTTTCGTCTTTTGAGAACTCTTGAGATATCTAGACTCCACCATTTACGATTCATTTTCTCATACACACTTCTTACGGGACAGTGACAGATGAGAAGTTGAACTAGTTAGTCTAGGGCCAAAGGTCAGAAGAGAGTTGTCAAAGGGTTTATTGGAGGCTAGATTAAAAACAACAACCAATAGACTTTTATTCTTAGTGGGTTTTAGGTTTACATAAAAATCGAACAGAAAATTTGAAAGCATTTTCTTTCCTGAACCCCTCCCTCCCTCACAAAACACATTTCCCCCATTATTAACATTTTGTATTGATATACACTTGTTATAATTGATAAACTAATATTGATGCATTATTATTAACTAAAGTCCATAGCTTACACTAGGGTTCACTCTTTGTTTGATACATTCTATGGATTTTGTCAAATGCTTGTCACATATACACCATTATAGCACCATACAGAACAATTTCACTGCCTGAAGAATCTCCTGTGCTCCACCTATTGATCCCTTGCTCCCTCCATCCTTCTGGAAGCCCTGGCAACCACTGATCTTTTTACTTACAGTTTTGCCTTCTCTAGAATGGTCATTGAGCTGAAATCACACAGTATGAAACCTCTTCAGACTGACTTCTTTCATTTACCAATATATATTTAAAGTTCCCCCATGTCTTTTGTGGCTTGATAGCTCATTTTCTTTTACTGCTGAATAATATTCCATTGTATTAAAGTACCACAGGTTGTATATCCTTTCACCTGTTGAAGAACTTCTTGGTCACTTCCAGTTTGGCAATTATAAACCAAGCTGCTCTAAATGTTTATGAGCAGTTTTTTCTTTAGTTATGTTTTTAATTATTTTGGGTAAATATCTGGAGGCACACTTGCTTAATCATATGGTAGACTAGGTTTAGCTTTGTAAGAGACTGACAATTTGTCTTCCAGAGTGGCTGTACCACCTTACATTCCCACCATCAGTGAATGAGAGTTCCTGGTGCTCCACATCCTCGCCAGCATTCCATGTCGTCAGTATTTTGCATTGGAGTCATTCTGGTAGGTATCTCATTTTCTTTTGCAATTCTCTAATAACATATGATCTTAAGCTTCTTTTTATTTTCCATCTGCATACCTTGCTTGGCTAGGTATCTGTATAGTTGTTAATTGGGTTGTTTTTTTCATTGTTAAGTTTTAAGAGTTCAATATGTACCTTGTATAGGAGTCCTTTACCAGATATATGTTTTACAAATATTTTCTCCCAGTCTGTATCTTATCTTTTCATTATCTTAACAGTGTCTTTTGCAGAGCAGAGATTTTTTAACTTTAATGAAGTTCATCTTATCGATGTTTCTCTTTCATAGGTTCCATTTTTTATTTTGTAGCTAAAACTCAAGGTCACTTAGATTTCCTTTTGTGTGATCTTATAGAAGTTATGCAATTTGACATTTTCATTTAGCTGTCCAATAATTTGCTAGTTAAATTTTGAGAAAGGTGCATGTCATTTTGTAGATTTTTTTTCGCATGTGGATGTCCAGTTGTTCCAGCACTATTTGCAAAATAGACTATCTTTTCTCTATCAGATGGGCTTGAGGCTAGATTTTATAAATCAAGGTTGTAAATAATGTATATTTATGACTACCCAGAGGTGATCACTTTTAACATGTCTTGCGTGTGTGTGTGTGCATGTTATATATTTGGGATCCTATTATGTATGATCTCACTAACCCTCAGTACTTTCATGGTACTATTTCTGGTTTCATCCTAAAGCAGTGATTCATTGTTGTGGGGGCTGGAAAATACCATACATATTCTTCTATAATGTTGTTTTTGCTTATCTAACTATCATTAATATCTTTCCAAGAAATTTTCTATGTCATAATTTTTGTCACTGCATATTATTCCATGATATATTTATCCATATTCTAATGATCAGACATCTAGGTTATTTATGATATTTCTGGTTGTTGCCGAAAGAGAAACTATCATGGACTTGAGCGTGGTCAGAAAACTGGTATTTAAAGAAGACCAGGAAATAGGCAAAAGGTATGGAAAGAATAACCTAGACAGAAGGTACAAGGTCAGGAGAGTGAGGCAGTATTAAAGCTACTGAGATCAGAAGAAGCCTTCAGATGAACAGTTTTGCAAAGGTATGATGACTCCTAAACATTGGTTAAACCAACCTTGTGGAAAATGGAAACCTCATGGACCTCCAGGTATGGTGGGTGCTATGGTCCCTGCCTTCCTTCACACCCACTTGCACTTTGTGCTCTGCCTGCGTAGCACCAAACCCAACACTTATATAATCACCGTCTCCCCTGGACTCTCTACCCCCAAGTACGGGGCTGTGTCTCTGTTGTCTTTACCTCCCAGTGCAGCATGCCTATTAGAGGCTCAGTACCTTTTCCAGAATTAAACTATCTTTTAGTAGCAGGTTTTTCAAGCATCTCCTGGTGGAACTCATTTCACCAGCTGCATGGAAATGCTCCTCTGCTGGAGGCTTGGTCAGGCATGACTGCTGCAGACTGTCAGTTATCTGTCAGCCCAGGATTCAAAATTTGCGCAGTGATTTGTAAAAGCAACAGAAACATTTTCCTGTGAGGATAGAATCTTGCATTTCAAGTGCCTGACTGGTGAAGTGGCCTCTAATCACCATCATCTTGCATGTCCACACATACGCACATGCACATACGGTTGAGACAAGTGCCTGAAAATTTCAGGCTAAACTCAGCAGAGGAGCTAATGAAAGGTAGCTGTGTAAGACAATGCTGTTATTATGTGTACCTGGTCTCTCTTGACTAAATCCTTTGTCACACCAAACAAGCAGCATTCATCTCCCATCTGCAGGACCCTCCCTTGTAGTGCTCACATTCAAGCCATACCCTTTCCAGGGGGGCCATGTTCTACAGGCACCCAAGGTTAACTTTCTGATTCAAAGAGCCACAGCCGAGTCCTGGCGGAGATCTTATAAGGACAGGGATTTGCCTCTGCTCCTTGTTCCTGCCTGCGCAAGGCTTTTACCTGCTAGAGGAAAAAAATGGGTTAGCTACTCTAAATTCCACAGTTAAACCACTTGCAATTATAGACTGCTCCCCTCCTAATTAAAATAGCTGTGAGCCAAAAATACTTTATTGTACTTGAGTGAAATAGCACAGATTATTCTAAGTAATAATAATAAAACACAACCCTACTTAAACTCTAAGAAGTTTTATGTGGTCAACCGCCAGGTGTCACCAATTTCTCCATTGTCGAACATCTCTTCATTCTTAATAGAGTTTAGAAAATTTCTTAGTGAAACATTTCAGCTCTTAAAAAATGCCCACTGCATTCAATGAGAATAAGAATATAAAATATTAATTAGATGAAAAAGACAAAGTTTAGTTGCTGATTTAATTCTAAAGCTGTCTTTGCACTGGTAATTGCTACGAACATAAAAGGGATGATCCAAGAACAAATCAGAAATCCCCCCTCAGTCTGAGCCACCACTTGTTTGCTGACCTTCCCTGGAAATCAAAGTTCTCCTTTGAGAACTTTGAACTTTCAACTTACAAAATTTTCAGATTCAAAGATGATACCAGACTGGGAAGGAAGTGGTAGAAATTCACTGTTTGTCAAGTCTCTGGAAAATCTAACAAAAGATCTTAGAGTGTAACCAATGAAGAGTTCACCAGGTTTGAAAGTTTCCTTAAACTGAATTCAGTAAATGAAGTTAAGATACATTTAAGAATTTTAAAAAAACCTGTTTTGAGAAAGCATACATTCTAACCTGCTATTTGTAGGATGTAGCTTATTACTTGAAGGCAGTGGTTCTTGGCCAGGGATGATTTTGTCTTTCAGAAGACATTTCAGACCCATATCTGAAAACATTTTTGTTTGTCACACTGGTGGTGGGGGAAGGTGCTACCGGCATCTGAGTAGAGACTGGGGATGCTTCTAAGCATCTTAGGGTACATGAAGGAGCCTCCACAACAAAACTTTACAAGGTGCCAAATGTCAACAGAGCCAACACTGAGAAACCCTGCCATCAGATAATATAGATTCTAGAAAGAACCTTGGAGTCAGAAAGCTTGAATTCAAACCCTCGATGTGTCACCTAAGAGCTGAGTGACTTTGGGCAAATTAAAGTTATTAAAACTCTTTGGGCTTTGATCTCTTATTTATAAAATAGGGATGATTAAATCTATACCTCAGAGAAATGAGAGAATAAAATTAGGATATCATAAGGGCTCTATAAATGTTGGTCTCATTGTCATAATTATTATTAATGTTAGGACCGTAAGGTGTACACTCTTCTCTCTTCCTCCCTCCCTCCTTTCTTCCCCCAATAATTCCATTGAGTAGATACTCTGACCAAAGCCTGGGGATATGACAGTAGAAGTGACAGATATACTTGACCCTCATGGAGTATACATTCCAGTCTGAGACAGTTAGTAAATGATCAGTTACTTCAGGAGTGTAGCACAAGTGAGCTGTATGAAGCCACACAGCGTAATGGGGACCAAACCTGAGGTAAGGGTGAGTGGTGGCCATCAAAGGAGACTTTCCTGTGGAAGGGATACCAAAGCTGAATGTAAAGGGTGAGTCAGAGTAGTGAGTAAAGACGGATGTGGAAGAGAAAGCCAAGGCCAAGGAACCACGAGTCAGACATTTCTGAGGCAGGATGAGGCATGAGACTTCAGGAAGTACAACTAGAAAACTCATCTTCTTGCCTTGTTCCTGTAGGTGCTGTTTTGAAGCTCTTTATTCTAGATCTATGTGCTAGGCATGTTTTGAATGGAAGCACACCATAGAGAGGATTGATGCATAACCCTCAAGATTGCCAACCAGCTAAAGGTAACTTCAGGATTCAGAGTGCATGTGCTTTTTATCTCATTGAAGTTTTCTATTTGTCCCACTTTGCCATTAAATGTGCCAGGATACACACACTGGTTTCAGCCTCTCCCAGCCCTCAGCTCTAGCACACAGTCTGGATTATAAAATCTCAGTATATATTTGCTAATTTATTACTAGAAGCCGGAGGTCCAGGACCCAATTCTGTTACTGCCAGCTGTGTGACTTTATAAAAGTCTCTTAACCTCTCTGAATTTCAATTTCCTCACAAAGAAAGTAGAAGAATGTACTAGTGAGGGCTGCTGTGAAAAGTTTCAGACCTTATACAGAAAATGTTCACACTCTCCGGGTACATATATTTAATGGGTTTATATTTGAGCCCTAGGCCCCTCCTAGAGTTGGTGTAAATATACATGAGCATGAATGAAGAAAGCTTTATAGTATGTTACCACTGTTATGTTGTTAGTGTTAGAAAAAGAGGAAGAAAAAGGATAGAACAAGCCAATCACATCAGCAGGAGGAATTGGAGCACAGATGATAGAATTCTTGAAGAATTCTTAGAACTGTACTTGCTTATGAGCATCTAATGAACTCTTGTCATTTATCTTTCACTTCAGCTGCCTCAGAGGAATACTGAAACATTGGCCTTGCAAGTGTCTTTAGAAATCTTTTAATCCTAGGCTGGCAATAGGTTTCATTTTTACCTATAAGTTCTGTCCGATTGGTCAGGCTTTCAGTCCGGTGTGTCAGGAAGAATCCCAAGGCTTCATCCAGGTTAGTGTGATGATCGATTAGCAATGTCTGCTGAGGGAACAATGCGGACAAAATGGTGGCTGAGGCAGTGTGCTGTGTATTTCTGATCCTTATCGAGAACGGTACCTTTCTTATGATGATGAAAGATCAGAGTTCAGTGACCTGCACAAGGTCTAGAGGACAACAGAAGTTGGGGCAAAAGTAGGTTTACAATTGTCAGTATGAGAAACAGAGTTTACTCTTGTATTATTATTTATTAATTAGTATATTATTTCCCATAGGAACAACTACAAACCTACTTTTGCCCCACCGTGCAGTAGTGAAATTCTATTACTGTCATTTTTTCACTGAACAGGAAGTTTTGTTTCAGAAGATTGTTTCCTCCTGATCTGGTCGGGCCATGCACCCTGTGCCTTTGTGGCATCAGCCGCATGGGAGCCGCAGCAGGACTCCCAGCTTCAAACAGCATCTCACCAGTTACAGTCCACATGACCTTGAACACGTCCTTACTTAATGTCACTGTAACTAAGTTTCCTTATCTGTAAAGCAGAAGTAGTAATAAGAATAATTTCTTTTTTTAAGAAAAGCAATAATTCTTTTGTAGGGCTCATGAAGAGATTAAATAAATTAATATATTCAAAGTGTTAAACTGTGACTAGCATATAAAAACACTTTTAAGTGTTAACCATGTCCTCTTCCGTCCCTAGTTTGGTTAGCACCTTTATTTAAGGATTGAAATGCACCCTGGAAGAGAAGTGGCCTCTTTCTTTCTGAGTCTCCAGCATGAAAAGTCACAAAAGCCTAGACCTGCTTGCGATCACTGTGGCTGCGCGTAGTAAGACCCTTGTCTGTAAAAATAGGGAAGAACAGCCAAAGATGGAGATAGAGAGACAGATCCCAATGACATCATTCAAAACCCTGACTGCTGCCATACCTGGAGCAGGAATCTGAACTTAGATTTAAAGGTTGTTTGTTTTATCTAAGCCGGTTGAAGTGAAGCTTTTGACACACAATTTAGGAGAGCCCTGACCATTTCACAAGGGACTTTTAACTCCGATGTAGAAGTCTGTCCTTGAAGTCATGTGTTCCAGAAAAATGCACCCAAAGGACCTAGAGGACACTGGCCAATTTAGTCAACAAGAATGACTGGGCCTCAGGATGGCTTTCCCACAAGGCACAATTGCTGGATAAAAGGCTCCAGAGGGCTCAGAAGCACTTCAGAGTCCAGAAAAGGTCACTGAGCTTCCTGACAACACCAGGCACAGCTGAGCTACACGTGCCAGATCACAAGATATGCGCAGACCAGCCAGCTCACATTCACACTAACATATTTGCAGGGACTCCAACAACCCTGAGAACAAGATGTTACATGTCCTCACGAGTGCCACCTGGTTTTAGAGGGCTATGATGTGGCTTTTACTTCTCTGCTCTAATAAGGGACAGGTAGTAGAAGTGTTTGCTCGGCCAAGCAAGGACCACTTTTGTGGGTAAAACCCAGAGGAGTCTGCACAGCTCATTTCTAGTCAAAAAGCAGCCTGGTCTTCATCCTGAAAGTACCAAGTCCGATGAAGAAATCAGCCTCTAGCCTTTCTCAACACCTAAACTTTGTCGAGAAAGTTTGGACATTTCTGAGAAAGGCAAATATGTTCATAGAGTAACCATGTCATTTATTGTCCAGAGATACTTCAGTGGGTGGAAAGCACCCAGATGCGAACAGGACAGTCTTATGATAAGTGACCAATTTCACTAGTCATTAGGGAGTACAGTCTTCTCCAAAAACATATTGCATTATATTTTGGAGATTTCATCTGATTCTAAAAAGTATTCAGATTAAGAACAGACTCATTTCATTTTCTCCAGTCATAATTACTGGGTCACAATGGCTTGGGAAAGGTTAGCCGAGCAGGTTCGTTAAAGGACTAGACTACTTTGGATATGTTAATCTATTTTAGGTGCTGGGTTCTGATCCTGACCAAACTTTGGGTGACTTACCTCTCTGTGCCTGTTTTCTCACCTATGAAATGGGGCTAAGAGGACTAGCTACGTCCTTGGGTGTTATAATAATTGAATTGTAATGTAGGTTTAGTGACAGGCTTAGTGAGTGTACATAGTAAACTGTCAATTATTACTAGCTATTTTTTAAATATTTCAATAACCCTCAACTGTGAAGATCTCTGGAGATGATTTGCTGCATAATCAAAGTCTTTCCACTGTTCACTTGAACAGGCAGCAAATTTTCCTAGTCTCATTGATAAGAGTTGTTATTTTTCTGCTGTCTAAGCACATGAGGATGCCCCTATTTTCAGAACAGGTATAGCTGAGATAACTTTCAGGTTAGATTTGATTTACAGATTGTACTCAAATCATTCAAGTAAGAAGTATATTATGCACTTACTATAGCACAGGTTTTTTTTTTTTGATAGATGTTGGTGATGTGGCAGTAAACTTGGGAAAACAGGTTTTGGCCTCTCATGAACATGATAATAAATAAAATACAGAAAAAAATGAAGCTCAGCTATACAATACCCATGTTTAAACACAAGTCACTAACAAATGCATCCTTTGTTTAATCATAGTGAAGTCAGACACCAGCTCTGAGGAACTCAGGTCTTCAGAGGTCGCGTGAGGCCTCCAGCCTGATGTTCATTCTGCATGGCCGCAGTTCGCCAGCTTCCACAGCTTCTCTGCTGAGCCCTGGAGCACTGTATTCTCCCTGGACAGCTGGCTACTATTCTTAGTCACCAGCAATTTTGCTGTTATGCTCATTCTCTTGTCCATTTTAAAAACACGTGACTGTGAGTCAAAGCCAGGGAGAATTGGCATGTTAGCAGAACTGATGATTACCGGGAGCTCTCAACCTGGTGATTAAACTCCTAGTTCATGTTGGTACATTATTAATTCCTTTTTTTAAATATAGACCAGTTTTCATTTAATGTGAAATGGGCTGACTCAGGCTAGTAATGTTAAACAGGTCACCTAATTATGGGGAACTGTGCAGCCTGAATAAAAGATTCTGGACAGACCCAAAGAGGGATATGAAGGCTCTGAGCTTCTAGAACCTGGTGATAAAGGGAAATAAGAAACTTTTATCCTACTTATATCACAGTTTTTCTGAAGGAATACTGTATTTTTTTATGGCTTAGTATTGAGCATCATGAATGATACAACTGGTCTTGTGAAAAAATATGACATTGGTGGAATTTCTTAAAAGTGATGTTAAAAACCTAGGGATGAGACCACTGGAATCTATTTTAGATTCAGCATATGTGATATTCCACATTTGAGTGATATTTTACAAATTATGCTTAATTAGTTCGTTTAAAATATTTAGTTTGACCTGCTTTTTCCATCTGTGCCTCCCCTGGTCTTTTTCACACGCTGCCTTTTCTAAAGCAAATTTCTTGACATATTACATACATAGAGAAAAGTGCAAAACAGCTTGATAACTTTTTACAGAGTAAACACACTTATCCACTCAGTTCCTAGATCAAGAAACAAAATATTATCAGAACTCAGGAAATCCCTTCTTACCCTCTTCTTACCAAAGTGAGCTATATTTCTGACTTCTAACACCATACATTATTTTTTAAATCTATTTTAAATAAATTGAATTATTTACTATATTTTATCCTGTATCTGGTTTCTTTTGTTCAATATTTTCTTTTACATGTGAAATTCATCCATGTTTGTGAACATAGAGTTTGTTTATTCTTCTTGCCATAAGTAATAAATTGTATAAATGCACCACAATGTTATTTTTCTATCATATTGCTGATGGGCATTTGTGGTTTTATAAATAGTCTGTTATGAACATACTTATTTGTGTCCTTTGGGAAACATATACCAGAGTAGAATTACTAAGAGATACACATACGTATATATTATATTACATATAACTATATATTATCAATAATAGTATATAATCTATACACATAAATATACACGTAATTACATATGGATGTATCACATATATATGGTACTTATACATATTTTATATTAACCAGCATGTATACTCACTGTAGCAGATATTATTATAAACTGTTGTCCAAAGTTATATCCCACAAGCAGTATGACAATGTTCTAGTTCTTGTATATCTTTGCCACCACTTGGTATTGTCTTTTTCATTTCAGTCATTCTGGTGGTGGCTCATTTCCTTTTTTTTTTTCTTTTCTTTTTTTTTTAAATTATATTTTATTGATTATGCTATTACAGTTGTCCCATTTTCCCCCCTTCATTACCCTCCACCCTGCACACCCCTCCCACCCACATTCCCCCCTTTAGTTCATGCCCATGTGTCATAAGTTCTTTAGCTTCTACATTTCCCACACTACTCTTGCCCTCCCCCTGTCTATTTTCTACC
>PVKU01013047.1:0-31356 GCA_004027475.1 Anoura caudifer | reverse complement strand
AAAATCTTGGAGGAATTTCAAGAAAGATATTGACAGCAACACAATTACAGTAGGGGATTTTAACACCCCACTGTCAAAAATGGACACATCTTCCAAACAAAATATGAACAAAGATATTGTAGCACTGAACAATGCCATAGATAAAATGTACTTCACTGATATATATAGAACTTTTCATCCCAAATAAGCAAAATACACATTCTTTTCAAATGCACATGGAACATTTTCAAAGATAGACTATGTGATAAGACACAAAACAAGCCTCAACAAATTCAAGAAAATTGAAATCATACCAAGCATTTTCTCTGGCCACAAGGGACTGAAATTAGAAACCAACCCTGATGGGAAAAACCCAAAATCCTCAAAATCATGGAGATTGAATAGCATGTTATTAAACAATGAATGGGTCAAGAATGATATCAATGAAGAAAGCAAAAAGTTTCTGGAAACAAATGAAAATGAACTCACAACAACCAAATCTTATGGGACACAGGGAAGGAAGTCCTCAGAGGGAAGTTTGTAGTGATATAGGCCTACCTAAAATAAATAGAAACATTTCAAATAAACAGCCTAACCGTACCCCTACAAGAACCTGAGGAACAACAACAAAGACAGACCAGAGCAAGTAGAAGGAAGGAAATAACCAAGATCAGAGCAGAATTAAATGACATAGAGACTAAAAGCACAATTCTAAGGATCAATAAAGCCAGGAGCTGGTTCTTTGAAAAGATAAACAAAATCGACAAAACTTTAAGCAGGCTTATCAAGAAAAAAAGAGAGGACTCAAATAAACACAATCAGAAATGCAAGAGGAGAGCTTACAACTGACACCACAGAAATGCAAAGGATTGTAAGAAATTACTACAAAGAAATATATGTCAAGAAGTTTGAAAACCTAGGTGAAATGGACAAATTTCTAGAAAAATATAATCTTCCAAAACTGAATGCAGAAGAAGCGGAAAGCCTGGCCTGACCAATAACAGCTAATGAAATTGAAGCGGTAATCAAAAAGCTTCTGATACACAAAGCCCTGGACCAGATGGTTTCACAGGAGAATTGTACAAAGCATTTAAGGAAGAACTAAGCCCCATCCTTCACAGATTGTTCCAAAAAATTCAAGAAGATGGAAGGCTCCCAAACTCTTTTTATGAAACCATTATCACCCTAATCCCAAAACTAGATAAAGACATAACAAAGAAAACTACCGGGCAATATCTCTGATGAACGTAGATGCTAAAATCCTCAACACAATATTGCCAAACTGCATCCAGCAATATGTTAAAAAGATCATACACCATGATCAAGTAGATTCATGCCAGGGATGCAAGGAATCGTACAATATTTGCAAATCAATAAATGTAATATATCAGATAAACAAAAGCAAAGACAAAAACCACATGATCATATGAATAGATGCAGATAAAGCATTTGATAAGGTAAAGTACCCATTTATGATAAAAAACACTTAGCAAAGTGGGAATAGAGGGAGCATTCCTCAACATAATAAAGGGTATATATGAGAGACCGACAGCCAACCTCATAATCACAGGGCAAAAACTAGAGCTTTCCCACTAAGATCAGGAACAAGACAAAGTTGTATTCTTTCACCACTCCTATTCAACATAGTATTGGAAGTCCTTGACACAGCAATCAGACAAGAAAAGTAATAAAAGGCATTCAAATTGGAAAAGAAGAGGCAAAACTGTCATTGTTTGCAGAGGACATGATAGTGTACACAGAAAATCCTATAGACTCCACCAAAAACCTACTAGACCTAATAAGTGAATTTAGCAAAACAGTGGGATCCAAAGTCAATATTCAGAAATCAAAGGCATTTTTGTACACTGACAATGAATTACCAGAAACAGAAATCAGGGAAAAAAATCCCACTTGATGTAGTAACAAGAAAAATAAAATACCTAGAAAAACACCTAGCCAAGGAGGTAAAACACCTGTACTCAGAAAACTACACAGCACTGAAGAAAAAAATTAAGGAAGGCAGAAACAAATGGAAGCATATACCATGCTTATGGATTGGAAGAATTAACATCATCAAAATGTCCATACTACCCAAAGCAATTCACTGATTCAATGCAATGCCTATTAAAATACCCATGACATATTTCACAGATGTAGAACAAACATTTCAGTAATTGATATGGAACCATAAATGACCCTGAATAGCTGCAGCAATTTTGAAAAGAAAAACAAACTAGGAGGGATCACAATACCTGATATCAAACTGTATTACAAGGCCACTGTAATCAAAATAGCCTGGTACTGGCATAAGAACAGATATATAGGCCACTGTAACATAATAAAGGACCAGGAAATAAACCCAAGTCTCTGTGGTCAACTAATATTTGATAAAGAGGGCAGCAGCATAAATGGAGTAAAAATAGCTTCTTCAAGAAATGGTGCTAGGAGACCTCGACAGCTACATGCAAAAATATGAAAGTTAATCACCAACTTACACCATACAGAAAAATAAATTCAAGGTGGACAAAAGACTTAAATATAAGTCATGACACCATAAAAGTCCTTCAGGAGAACATAGGCAGTAAAAATCTCAGATAGTCCATGCAGCAACATCTTCACTGATATGCCCCCCAGATCAAAAGACATAAAGGAAGGAATAAACAAATGGGATCTCATCAAAATAAAAAGCTTCTGCACCACTAAAGAAAGCAGCATTAAAAAGAAAAGGGAACCAACTGTATGGGAAAACGTATTTGCCAATGAGACCTCAGACAAGGGTTTAATCTCAAAATATATAAAGAACTCACACAACTCCACTCTAAGAAGACAAGCAACCCAATTAAAAACTGGGCAAAGGAGTTGGACAGACAATTCTCCAAGGAGGACATACAAAGGGTCCAGAGACATATGAAAAGATGTTCATCATCGCTAGCCATCAAAGGGATGAAAATTTAAACTACAATGAGATACCACTTCACACTGGTGAGAATGGCCATCATAAACAAAGCAACAAACAAGTATTGGAGAGGTTGTGAAGAAAAGGGAACTCTAGTGCACTGTTGGTGTGAATGCAGACTGCTACAACCACTATGGGGAACAGTATGGAATTTCCTCAGAAAACTAAAAATGGAACTGCTTTTTGACCAGGCAATTCCACTGCTGGGTTATACCCTAAGAACCCTGAAACACCAATCTAAAAGATCCTATGTACCCCAATGTTTATAACAGCACAATTTACAATAGCCAAGTGCTGGAAGCAACCCAAGTGCTCATCAGTAAATGAATGGATTAAAATTCTATGGTACATTTACCCAATGGATTTCTATGCAGGAGAGAGAAAATGGAGTTCCTACCCTTTTCAACAGCATTGGTGGAACTGGACAGCATTATACTAAGTGAAATAAGCCAGCCAGTGAAAGACAAATAGCATATGAGCTCACCTTTATGTGGAACCTAATCAACAAAACAAACAGGCAAGCAAAATATAACCAGAGACATTGAAATTGAGAACAAACTGACAGTAACCAGAGGGGAGGGGGAAGGGGATAATGGTGGGGTGGAAAGGTGAAGAGTTTTCAGGAACAACTATAGAGGACACATGGACAAAACCAAGGTGGGATAGAGTCAGGGGAGGGAGGTGGGGATGGCTGGGGTGGGGGAAGCAGTGGAAGGAGAAAGTACATAAGTGTACTTGAACAACAATAAAATTTAAAAAATGGGGAAAAAGAGAGAATGCATGTGATAATAGAATGGACAACAAATCCTGCCTTAGAGGCTGATCAGAATGATTCACTTTACTTTTCTGGCATAGGTTCCCCAGGTATAAAGTAAAGAGGTTGTACTAGGGATTGCAAAGAACTCTTGAAGATCTTTTATTATGTTTTATTCAGTTATGCAGCATTTTGAAAGATGCTTGTTGTTTCCATAATCACAAATACCTTTGTCATGCTTCTGAAGTATCCAATGGTACCAATCTTTGTCCAAAAACATTTTTCCTGTTGAGCTTGCACTATTTAAAGTTAAAGTGACAAGACACTAGATTTGTGTTTAGTAACAAAACTGTCATGTAAAATTAAATCCAGGAAATGACAGCATCTGGATGCTCGTTGGTGTAGCTGCCAAATCCAACAACTGTTATTCAAATTGCTTTTAAGAAAATTGTGGTTTAATTGAGGAATTAGTGAATTTTTAAAAAAGCATTATAAAATTTATTTTTTTATTCTTGGATACTTTGTGAAATTCAAACATATTTTTATTTGAAAATATTTTCAAAATAACTGTTTTTTTAATATAACCATTTTATTGCTATTCAGTTATGGTTGTCTGTATTTTCTTCCCACTCCTCCCCTGTGTTTATCTTAAAACCTTTTAATCTGCTTAAAACTTAATGGGAGATGACCTCTGGCCAAGATGGAGGCGTAGACACACTGCATCTCCTTGCACAACCAAAATTAAGGACAACAAAGATTTAGAAACAAGAAAACTTTCAGAACTGATAGAAAAGTGAACTATGTGGAAGTCCAACAACCTTTCATCCAGACAGGTAAGAGGGGTGGAATCATGGCAGGAAAAAGTTGAGTTTGGCAGACCCCAGAGCACAGGCAGCAGTGGCTAGCAGACCCCAGGTACACAGGTGGCGGCTAGCAGTCCCTGGGCATGGGGTGGCAATGGTGCAGACCCAGTGAGGCTGCACAAGGTGGCTGGCTGACCAGGTGGCCCCACATTTGCATGCAAATAATCCAAGCTAAGGGGAAGTGGCAGAAGGGATTTGAATCCGAGAGAGAGAGTGGAGCAAGTGCCATTGTTCTCTCATGGACCCCGCCGCCACATACAGTGTCACTACCCAGCGACTGGGTTGCCCGGCCCTGGTGAACACCTAAGGCTCCACCCCTCACTACATAACAGCTGTGACCAGACAAAAAAAATGGCTCAAACAGGAGAACAAATCAAAGCCCCAGAGCCAATTCATCTAAGCGACCAAGAGATAGCCAACCTATCAGATGTACAGTTCAAAGCCCTGGTGATCAGTATGCTCACAGAACTGGTTGATTTTGCTCACAAATTAGATGAACAAATGAAGGCTACACTAAGTGAAATGAAGGAAAATGCACGGGGAACCAATAGAGATGGGAGGAAAACTGAGACTCAAATCAATGGAGTGGACCAGAAGGAAGAAAGAAACAACCAAATGGAAAAGAATGAAGAAACAAGAATTCAAAAAAATGAGGAGAGGCTTAGGAACCTCCAGGACATCTTTAAATGTCCCAACATCCATATTATAGGGGTACCAGAAGGGGAAGAGGAAGAGCAACAAATGGAAAACTTATTTGAACAAATAATAAAGGAGAACTTCCCAATCTGGCAAAGGAAATAGACTTCCAGGAAGTCCAAGAAGCTCAGAGAGTCCCAAAGATGGTAGACCCAAGAAGGAACACACCAAGGCACATCATCATTACATTAGCCAAGATTAAAATGAAGGAGAGAATTCTAGAAGCAGCAAGGGGTAAGAGGACAGTCACCTACAAAGGAGTTCCCATCAGACTGTCAGCTGATTTCTCAAAAGAGACCTTGCAGGCAAGAAGGGGCTGGAAAGAAGTATTCCAAGTCATGAAAGTCAAGGACCTACATCTAAGATTGCTCTATCCAGCAAAGCTTTCATTTAGAATAGAAGGTCAGAGAAAGTGCTTCTCAGACAAGTTCAAGATAAAGAGTTCATCATCACCAAGCCCTCATTATATGAAATGTTAAAGGGACTTATCTAAGAAAGAGAAGATAAAAAATATGAACAGTAAAGTTACAGCAAACTCACAGCTATTAACAACCACACCTAAAACAAAAGCAAACTAAGCAAACAGCCAGAATAGAAACAGAACCACAGAAATGGAGATCATATGGAGGCTTAGCAACAGGGGAGTGGGAGGAGGAGAGAGAGGGGAAAAGGTTCAGAGAATAAGTAGCATAGACAGTAGAGAGAAAATAGAGAGGGGGAGGGCAAGAATAGTGTGGGCAATGTAGAAGCTAAAGAACTTATGACACATGGACATGAACTAAAGGGGGGAATGTGGGTGGGAGGGGGTGTGAAGGGTGTAGGGGAATGATGGGGGAGAAATGGGACAACTGTAATAGCATAATCAATAAAATATAATAGAAAAAAGAAAGAAAAAACTTAATGGGAGAAATTATTTATTGGGTACAAATATTAAAAAGATAAATTTAGAAGTATGACAGTTGTCAGAAAGTATAAATGCTCTTTAAAATTTAGCATTCTAAACATCACATTTAAAAACCCAATCTGTTCTCTGAATTTGTAGCATGACTATCTTTATTTATAATTCAGCTGTAATTTTTTAATTAAAAAATTAATTGACTTTTAATTCCAATTTTTAAAAATTTGTAAAATTTAAGTGTTGTGTGTGTTAGAGATAATCTTATAAGTTCTGATTTCAGGTTCTCTGAAAAACAGAGAAACAAAGTCTCGTTTTCAATGATATATATTCAGACAAAATTTTATGCATACCTCTTTTTTCCAGGGCTCTTGATCACACTTTCAAACAATAATAATTATGATAATATAATGGTAGAATGAGAATTATATTTCATTTGATACAATTTTTTTCCTAAAAAGTACAGCACTATCTTTAAAAAGTATGCAATTCTGCTACTCAGACAAATTTGGCATTTGTATTGGCTTCACTCAGACTAGCACCAAAACATTGCTTGATATGGTTCGTCTTACTGCCTTTAGAGGGATTATTACAATGCCTTAAATCTGCAGCATCTGCAGCCACTAAAAGCTTTGTATGGTCTACTTATTAATTGGCCTGAGATGGAAAATATCTTCAAGTAGTTCTCACATCACAGACTTTCCACTGTGGTAAACATTGGAATCTTTTTCACACACTGGAGTTTGGAATTATTAAGAGGAACAAGGTAGACATAGAATGTGTATGGTTTCCCAACATAAATCCTTCTTGCAGAACTGTTTTTTTTATCCTAACTTGAGAGCAAGGTTATTGATTTTAGTGAGAGGGAAAGAGAGGGAGAGAGAGAGAGGGAAATATTGATGTGAGAGAGAAACATCAATTGGTTGCCTCTCACATGCACCCTGACCAGGGACCAAACCTGCAACCTAGATATGTGTCCTGACCAGGAATCGAACCCATAACCTTCTAGTTTGGTGGATGATCCTTCAACCAACTAAGCCATACAGGCCAGAGAAGAGCTGTTTGGTTTTTGCATGTATGAAGAAAAGGTTGCAAACTTCTGGGACCAATTTCTTCCAGTAGAAGAGTAAGTGATGAGGTGAACAACAGGATTGAAATCCTACATTGTTCAGTACAGAGAAAATTCACAGACTGCCTTGTGGCACCTCAGGTTAGGAAGTGAGAATGGATGTTGGTGGCTTAATCCAGTGCCATTCACTCTGATTTATTTAGTAAACATGAGCAATATGGTTGGTTTTGACAGGATTGCACAGACTTGCTCTCAGCCTTCAATGAATTTAGAATCTAATTAAGGATGAAAGATATGTGTTGCTTTGTGTGATTATTTGCATTTTTAAATGGAGAGATTGGAGCCAAATAAAGGAATAGGGAGGATTTACATTGGCAGATGGTAAAAGGAAGATTTGTGGCATCCTTCATTAATGAGATACAACTATGTCTAGAGTGCCCTTTTGAGAAATGGAATCATCAGAAGTCTTTGAGCAAGATTGTGTTTTAGCAAATCTTATCTGGTAATAGTGTATCAGAATGGTGGAAGAGTGAGATAAGGATAAGGAGGGCAGTTAGGAGGTCCTTGTAATAATCTAGCCATAAAATGATGGACATCAAAACTATGGTCTTTAGAAGGAAAGCTGAAAAGAAAGACATGTGAAAGAAGTATTTCTTTAAATTTAAATATTCTATTGTTCATGCTATTACAGTTGTCTCATTTTTTCTCCTTTGCCCCCTCCTGCCAACTGCCTCCCACTCCCTCAGGCAATCCCCGCACCGTTGTCCCTGTCCATGGATCTAATAATCCCTTCACCTTGTTTTAACCAGTGCCCACATCCCTATTCCCCTCTTAGAGCTGTTAGTCTGTTCCATGATTTTTTCCTCTGGTTCTATTTTGCTTATTAGTTTATTTGTATTTTACCCACTGGCTTATTTCACTTAGCATAATAGTCTCCAGTTTCACCCATGCTGTTGAAAAAGGTAAGAATTCCTTCTTTTTTTTTTTTTACTTCTGTGTAGTATTCCATTGTATAGATGTACCACCTTTTTATCCATTCATCTACTGCTGGGCCCTTGGGTTGTTTTCAAATCTTGGGTATTGTAAATAAATAACTCTGCTATGAACATAGTGGTGCAAAAATTCTTTTGAATTGGTTTTTGGATTCTTAGAGTATATTCCTAATAGTAGAATCACTGGATCAAAAGGTTGTTCCATTTTTAATTTTCTGAAGGAATCCCAGACTGCTTTCTATAGTGGCTACATCAGTCTGCATTCCCACCAACAGTGCACTAGGGTTCCCTTTTCTCCATGTCCTCACCAGCACTTGTTGTTTGTTGACTTATTAATAATAGCCATTCTGACAGGTGGGAGATCATATCTCATTGTGGTTTTAATTTGCATTTCTCTGATGGCTAGTGATGTTGAGCATTTTTTTCATGTGTCTTTGGGCCCTCTGTATGTCCTCCTTGGAGAAGTGCTTGTTCAGGTCCTCTGCCCACTTTTTTAATTGGATTGTCTGTCTTCCTGGTGTTGAGTCGTATAAGTTCTTTATATATTTTGAACATTAAACACTTGTCTGACTGGCATAAGAACAGACACATAGCCAATGAAACAGAATAGTGAGCTCATAAATGAACCCACATGTTTATGGTCAATTAATATTTGACAAAGGAGGCAAGAGCATACAATGGAGTAAAGGCAGTCTCTTCAATAAATGGTGTTGGGAGAACTGGGCTAGTACATGCAAAAAAATGAAACTAGACCACCAAATTACACCATACACCAGAATAAACTCAAAATGGATAAAAGACTTAAATATAAGTCATGATATCATAAAAATCCTAGAGGAAAATCTAGACAGTAAAATTTCATATATGTCATGTAGCAATATTTTTGCTGATGTATCTCCTAGGGCAAGGGAAATAAAGGAAAACAAGCAAATGGGACTACATCAAACTAAAAAGCTTCTGCACAGCTAAATAAACTATCATCAAAATGAAAAGGGAACCCACTATGTGGGAGAATATATTTGCCAATGATGTATTTGACAAGGGTGAAAAGAGTGTTTTAAAAAATAGACTAAGCAAGATTTTTGTTTCTGGTTGTTGGAATATGGGAGCTAGTAGTTTGAAAAAGAATAATAAGATGTCTTTGCAATTTTCAGCTTGAATGTTTGGGAGAAGAGTTTTTACTACCAGCTGCAAATTGCTAAGTCCCTTTTAAAAGCACTAGAACTTCATGTTTTGGGGCCCAATTAATTGAAAAGGAGACCTCTTCCAGCCCCTGCAGTCCCTAGGGTTGCTTTCAAATTTTCTCAGAGTGGTTTTGTGTTCTATTCCACAGTGTTACTGTTCTGGAAGACTTATTTCTGAACTACAGCCACATTGAAATTCTTGGGGTACCATAAGTGAGCAAATTTATGAAAAGTGTCTTGGGTTCTTTGGTAAAATAAAGGACATAAGAGGTGAATTTCAAGACCAAACTGCATTCCCAACCTCACTTGAATGAAACAGTATTTAGGGTGTCCTAGGACACTGATTCTCATACTACAAATGGATCTGCTCTCACTTAGGATGCATGGGCCTCACGTCATAGGGTCTGGATCTCATTGATCTTAAATATTTGTAATTTAGATATCAGTATGTAGAAATCTAGACTTGGACATGTTTTGACAAGCATCCCAGTAAGTTCTAATGACAAGTGGTCACTAAGGCAGTTGTTTCTTAGACTCATTACAGATTCCTTAGCTTAATCTTGTCTCTAGGACTCAATATTTTATATTTTTTGCAGGCACAGGTTTTGAGTTTGTAGTCTATTGGTGTATGTGTGTGTGTGCGCGTATTGAAATATGTAATAAGTAAGTACTAGGAGGCTTGTTAGTTCTTGGAGATGCACCTTTGCTCCAGCCTGCTCTTAAAATTATTAGGCTGTTACTACTAAGCAGGGACTTGAAAATGAAATGAGAAGCTCAATGTTAAAGAAGAAATCTTTCTTTGGCTTCCCATCTGATTTTTTTTTTTTTTTTGCCTTAAAAAAATCACTTTTCTTTTCCTCTATATTTTGACCAAAGCCTTAAACAGTTCTCCTTGTAAGAGCCACAAGCATTGAATTTTGTGATATATAATAGAATTCAATAAATACAAGCCTCAGAATAAAATACTTTTACCTTCAAATTTCTCAGATGATAAAATTAGCAACTCTGTTATAAAAAGGAGTTGGGGGAATCATTTGGTAACCTTTAAAGATACCTTAGTGCCATCCTTTAAAAATAAATGCCATATGGTCCTTATTTCCAATCTGAAGGAAACAACTGATTTCTCCACTACTGTGAAAAGGTGTCTGACAAGCATTTTCAGTGCTGACAGAACCCTGGCTGGAAACCCCTTCTTATGATGACACTTGCCAGGGAAGTCCGAATCAGGCAAACATCTGGAAGTTTTCTGATGTAAGAAAGACTGTTTCCAGACCTGTTCTGCATGGTGTCTCACTGAACACTCTTCCAAGATGATTAGCATATGTCTATGATGTATAACTGAGTCTCTACATTTCAGAAACTAGAACTGTGTCAATGGAATGACAACTAATGTTGGACTAGCTCAAAGGAATAGCTAGGTCCCCATATTTTAATATACAGAGCATTCTGGTTTACTCATGTGCTGATATATTGTAGTATATAGGTTGTTTTAATCTGTATGCTTTAGTCTAGCCTTATCTGCCACCAGGGAAAGGGATAAGTCAGGCCCTGATATGGCTGTTTGGGTTGATATGATACCCAAACTGCTTGCAATCTGACTTTTGACTGTATTGATGGTTTTGAGGCATGAAGGAATGCTGCCTTAGTTAACCAGACACTATTTGGTGGGTACTATAGGGAAGTGTCCATTCAACTATCTTGCCTGTGCTCAGAATTTCTTAACTGGAGTTATTGCACAGAAAAATCTTTTAAAAGATTGCAGCTGGAGAAAATGGGACAAATTTGCTATTTTTAAATTATGGTTTTATAGGTGACACTGGTGATGGAAAATAATTTTCAACAAGGGAATGTAGCCATGTAACTCCACAATAAAAATAAGCTGTGATCTCATTTAAAACAACTACAAGATTAGGTACTTGTGCAACAAGGTAGTCCACCTGCATTTTAATAAGCTCCTGCACTGAATGTGGCAAGCAGGCATCCTCTTTCCCTCCATTCTCACTTAGCCTGTGAAGTATCCTGTGCTATGCTCCATCACAAGTAGTGGAATTAGTGACAAGAGCTGGCTTTCTCCAACATGTGAGTGGTAGAGTTTTATTTTCTGAAGGAAAGGATTACTAAAACCAAGAAGTTCTTTTAGATTTTTCCTATTTTATCAAACCACAAACAATTTGGCTTGCTTCTGTTTGTTACTTAACTGCAATTTGTTATGTACCATTTTTCAAAATATGGAAGAGTCACTTCTCAGAAACTTTAGGAGTCTAGATGGATAGTGTGTGGGAAAAATCAGGTAATAGGTAAATTTATCTCAATTTATTGAGGGCAGAAGCAGTAGCCAAGAATTTCTGAAAGTGACACAAATCAGATGAATTTATAGAGAAAGATAAAATGCAATACCACCACAGAATTAAGTATACAGAATTTAGAAAAGTGATTTCTCAATTAAGAATATTATTACTTTGGTCAAAACATGGTAACATGGTGATTTTTTTCTTTACAATATATACTAATGTAAAAGACATCTAAATAATTTAGTACTTACAGATTACACATACAATGAAGGTTCATCTTTAGTGTGATATGGCATATTGAAAGGTTCTATTGTTGCTGTAATTGTCTATGTTCAGTTGCAAAGATGATTTTAAGACCAGGAGTCCTTTCTGCATTACTTACAGATCCTTAAAATTAATCACAAGGGAAACTGTCTTGACCTATTCAAACAACAACAAAAAAGAAGTCTGTTAAAAACAAATTGAGAGAGCTTTTTAAGTAATAAATCACCAACCTTAAGTATTTTATGGAAATTGCGGTTTTAAATAAAATTGGGCCTTGAGAACAGTAAAAGTGTCTTGCATTCCAATAAATATGTACAGTGCTATATATGTATTTTCTTCATGAAAAAATATATCTGTCTTTATTGTAAGAATACAGTACATAACACATATGTGTAACATATAGAATATATGTTAATTGACTATGTTCTTGGTAAGGGTTAGGTTAACAGTAGGCTGTTAGTAGATAAGTTTTCAGGGAGTCAAAAGTTATACAAGGGTTTTCAACTGAATTGGGAATCTGTGCCCCTAATTCCTTTCTTCAAAAGTCAACTGTATTTAGAGATGGGCCTTTGGGAAGTGATTAGGTTTCGATAAGGGTGGGGTCCTTATAATGGGATTAGTACCCTTATAAAAAGAAAGCAGAGTTCTCTCACTGTCTCTCCCTCTCTTCCTCCCTTGCCTCCCCTCAATTCCCAACCATTGTGAAAATGCAGCAAGAAGGCTGCTCTCTCCAGGAATGGAATCAGTCAGCACCTTGATCTTAAACTTCCAAGCCTCCAGAACTCTGAGAAATAAATTTCTGTTTTTAAGCCACCTAGTCTGTAATTTTGTTTAGCAGCCTAAGTTGACTAAGACAGTGAGATTAGATGAAATAAAGCTAACAATTTAGGTTGGATAAGGAAGTTGATTTTTGCTTTAGGGCCTATTGGTATCAATCTGTCTCTAAATTTTATAATGCTTAACATAGATGTTATAATTAAATTAATGCTTGCCTTACAAATCTTACTTGTGAGGGAAAGTATTCCATATATACATTTTCACTCCATTTCCCATGCTTGTAGGGAAACACAGTTTTGATCAAATGAACATGTCTTGGTATCACCCTTTACCTTCTGGTATCTTCTGTGAATTTTAAACAGTAAAATCAAAAAGAAACAAAAGATCCATAAAAAGCAAATATTGTAAACACAGATCTAAGCAGTGACTGGCCTGAAGATTGTCTTATGAATTATTTTAGTATTCCATCATATGGTCTCTGACATTTTAAATTTCCTTTACTTTAAAACTGAAGCCAAAGTATAGAGCAGGGCATCAAACTCATTTTCACTAGGGGCCACATCAGCCTTACGGTTGCCTTCAAAGGCCTGAATGTAGTTTCAACTCCTTAACAGTTAAGGAGTACTTACATTTATGCAGTCCTAGAATTATTTCAGCCCTTTGAAGGAAACTGTGAGGCTGATGTGGCCCCCAGTGAAAATGAGTTTGACACCCCTGGTATAGAGAATTTTATAAAGGGTCTTAAGGATTTCACAGTACCAATGTATTCAATGCTTTGTCAGAACATAATTTGGGCTGGGTGTGAAGACAGAGACTATTTTCTTTAGTTTTTTAGCAATATCATAAATTCATAAATATTTATAATATGAAAATGAATGTGAATATTGGGGGAGTGGGAGAGGGAGGGTAGGCAATGTGAACACAGTTGACTGAAAGGGAAACGTAGTCAGAACACATATGAATATAGCAGAGTTGCTGAGCACAGGGACCATTTTCCTTTCCTGCTTCTGCTGGCTTGGCCTCCCCATTTCAACTCAGATTTGGTTCCTGTTCATTTTCACATCCAGTCAGTTTATGACTATCTACTGCTATGTAGACTACCTTTCAGAATTCTGGCTACTCTTCCCCGAGGCAGCCTTGAAGTTCTTTGACTCCAGGTAGTTTCCCTTACCCTGTGGGTGCTTAGTTTCCTAAGACAGGAACCTCTGCATTCACGGGTTGGGTCTTGAGGCCTGGGTTTTGTGTTTAGGGCCTCATTGAGGGTCTGTATCTTCTTCTTCCACTTCCCTACAAGGATGCAGAGCCCTCTCTGTTGAAGCAAGTTCATGAGATGCCACAAGATTTTTTTTAAAAATATGAAACACTTCACAAATTTGCATATCACCCTTGAGCAGAGGACATGCTAATCTCTATTGTTCCAATTTTAGTATATGTGCTGCCGAGGTAAGCATGATGCAAGATTTTTTATAGACTCTAGCTTTTATTGTCCCTGTGTAAGAGCCTTGTGTGGCTGCCCCTGTGGTCCAATATCTGCACCATCTCTGGTACCTCCTCCCTTCTTTGCTTCTCAGTGGTTTCTTATCTTTTGCCACCAGGGTCCTTCTTTCTGACCCTGGCTACCCTGAAAATTGAAAGCATGAGACTTGGTCTAATGTTCCCAAAGCATCTTGTACTTCCTGTGGCGAAGGACCATTGCCGTACCTACCTCCTTCAGTTTCCTCAGAGGCCATCAGCTCTCTAATCTCTCGTGTCATCTAATGTGTACTTAGTGTATCAGAGGCATCTTGGCACCATTCATAATGGTTTGCCAGCCAAAAAGTATAAATATGATAGCTAAATTCCTAAGCCCATAACTTGATTTTAAGATCAGAAAAAGAAACCGAAGTGAAACTAAAACAAATCAGTGCTGTTTAAGATAATTTTTTTTTAATGCAGGAGTATTAATTTTCAAAAGATCTCTGTGGTTATAAAAAAGGTTATTAAAAACAATTTAATAGCACTGGCTGCTGTAGCTCAGTGGATTGAGTGTGGACCTGTGAACCAAAGGGTCGCTGGTTTGATTCCCAGTCGAAGCACATGCCTGGATTGTGGGTCAGGTCCCCATTAGGGGGTGTGGAAGAGGCAACCACACATGGATGTTTCTCTCCGTGTCTTCCTCCCTCCCTTCACCTCTTTCTAAAGATAAAATAAATAAAGTCTTAAAAAAAAATTTAAAAATTAATTAGGAAGTACTGCATGCCATTGTGTTCTCTTACCTTCACCTTTTAGTTCTAAACTATACTAACTCCCTGCTAGGAAAAGTGAGGAAATTAACACCCTACCACTTCTTTCACAATCTGCCTTGACATTTTTATTATTTCTACTTGTTCAAGGTTTACAACATTATGTTCTTAAAACCACAGTGACCATTTTTGCTTGTCTCAGGTCTGTATTCAAGGGGATTCAGTCCTTACCACTAGTAATTTTGCAAGAACTTCTATTAGTTTTCTTAAAGCTCACTATGTGATTCTGATGCACAGTGAGGGTTCAGACTGCTGGGGCTTTGGGGTCATTAGGTGAGGACTGAGCGAGGATACAGAAAAAAATACCCACAGGTGATCACTAAATGCCAGAAGACTGCTCTGGGACTGTGCACTTTCTTTAGGAAAGAGCTCTTTTACTTTTGTATGAGAGGGAGAAGCCTGGCTGTCTAGAGTTCTGAGCGACAGACATGTAGGGTTAGAAATGTCTCATATATGAACACTTTTCATTAAATTACACCCTCTGTAGACTTTTGGAAGGTGTAGCAGCTTCTTCCAAGTTGAATGTACCAATGGTTCTCAAAGTTTAGACCAGGGGTTAGAAGCATCAGTATCACCTGGAAATTACTTAGATATGTTAATTTAGGGGCCTCACTTCACCCCATACCCACAGAATTGGAAACTTTGAGGGGTTTAAACAAACCCTCCAGAGGATTCTGATGCACCCCTAACTTTGAGAACCACGAGGCTGTATAATTCAAGTGTGCTCTATGGACCAGCAGTACCCACCATTACCTGGGAGCATGTTAGAAATGCAAATACATAGGCCCCAACCCTGACCCACTGCATCAGAATCTATCTTTTAACAAGATCCTCAGATTTTTCATATACATAATAATGTATTTCAGAACACATTTGGGAAGCACTGCTTTGTTGAGGCTGGTGGTTCTCAACCTTGGCTGTTCTCCTAGAATTACCTATGCAGCTTTGAAAAATCCCCATGCCAGGGCCTTATCCTGGACCAATTAAGTTAGAATCCCTGGAGGTAGGACTGGGCATTAGGAGCTACAGAAGCTCACCACGTGATTCCAATGTACAGCAGATTTATCTTTAATGAAAAAGTTAACTATTTTCTTACAAAAACTTGAGGGGGAAAAGATAAAAAAAATCACTCATAATCTCACAACCCAGAGGTAACCTTGGTTAGCTTTGTTTTGGCATATATCCTTCCAGTCTTTTTCTCTCTGTACAAGTAGAAAACAAAATTTCTATCATGTGTATATAGAGTGTAGGATTCTAACTTTGTTTAACACATTTCCTAAGCCTAAATTTCATTGAAAACATGCATTTAATAACAGGAGTATACTCAATAGTATAGCTGTAATATATTTTAGTTGGTTGTTCCACTGTAAGTGGTCAGCTAGGCTTTTTGAAATTTGTTGACATAAAAAAAAGCTGTTAGAATATCTTCGTTATGCAATTTCGTGCACATTTATGACTATTTCTTAGAATCACTGCTTCCAAATATGAATAATTTATGGACTACACATATTATTTACTTCTATAACCCTATATGATGGTTAATTTTATGTGTCAACTTAGCTAGGCCATAGTACCCAGATATTTGATCACAGACCAGTCTAGAGGTCCCAGTAACAGTATTTTTTAGATGAGATTAACATTTTAATCAGTAGACTTTCAGTAAAGCAGATTACCCTCCTTAATTTGGATGGGCGTCATCCAATCAGTTGAGGGCCTTAAGAAAAAAAAAGATTGATGGCCCCTAAAGAAGAGGAGATTCTGCCTCAGCCTTCAGACTTTAACTGCAATATCAACTCTTCCTGGGTCTCCAGCCTTTCAGCTTGTTCTGCAAATTCTGAGCTTGCCAAGCCCCACAACAATGTGAGCCAATTCCTTAAAATAAATTTTTCTTCTCTCTCTCTGTCTTTACACACACACACACACACACACTCCCATTAGTTTTGTTTTCCTGGAGAACCCTCTATGATATAACTACTATACTCTCCTTCCCTGGCATCTAGCACAGCACTTTCTCTAGAAAAGGTATGTAATAAATATTTATTGAACCTTAGCATTTATTCATTAAGGTATTAAAATAGTACAATAAAGTGATTTTCTCATTCCCTTAAGGCCATTTATTTATTTTACAGAAATAATTTTGTTATATAAACTTCAATGTGAAAATATAAACTTTTATAGTTTTTATTTGATTTATTCGTGTCCAAAGTATGTGGTGATAGGTCAGATAAAACAAAGGGTCACTGCTGGAGTTTCCTCAAACAAAATATACCATACAAACAAGAATAACAATAAAAATGTAACATGCCCTTTGCTTCCTTTTTAAAATTGCTACTTATTGAGTAACTACTATGCCTCCAACATTGCCTTAAACTGTTCAAAGATTGTGGAAAAAGTACTTTATTTAGTGGGTTCTACATAAAAATATAATGCAGTTTGTGGTTACTGGAGATGAGTACTTTCTATGTTCTTTGTGTGTTTACTTTTCTGCAGGTAGAGTACAGGAGGATACTTGGATGTCATAAAGTCTGTCTTATCATGTCATAGTAGCATAAGGTTATGATTGACAACTGTGGTTCATTATCTTTTGTAAAAAATATATTTTGACTTAATAGCATGCTTTTACATGATGACATCATTAATGGTTCCTATTGCAGAAGATAAAATACATGTTTTGCTCTGAAACTAAAGTTTAGACTACTTTTAGATAAATCAGGATATAGCTATAAAATATAAAAGTGTCTGGCTTGCTATTAAATATTCCTTATTATATCAAACTCCCTTAAAAACAAATGATAGGACATTCCCTGTTATATTGACTGAGCTATGGTAATAGGATGCCAGCTTTTTATTGATAAAAGACTATTGAACTTCTTTCTCACCAGAAAATATGAAGGGAGAGATAGTAGAGCAATTTAAGAACACGAGTTAAATTCAGATTGGAAGCGTTATTCACTCTCAACTTCAACAGGAAAGGAATTGAAATTGCTCTGAAAGTTTAAGTATTTCATCTACCTGATTACATTTGTCCTGGATGGTGATGGCAAAAACTTGAGTGCATATTTTACAATAACCATTGTCACTCACTGGATTCTTATAAGGTCAGTGTTCCCAAAGCTCACTGAACAGCATATTTACCCAGAATGCTTCTTATAAATCAGGGGTGTCAGACTCATTTTCACCAGGGGCCACATCGGCCTCACGTTGCCTTCAAAGGGCCGAATGTGATTTTAGGACTGTATAAATGTAACTACTCCTTAACTAGGGGCAAGGAGTTCAGTGCTGCTGCTGGGTAGAAATAAGGTGCCAGGCTGGATAAAACAAGTTAGAGGGCTGGATTCAGCCCGTAGGCCTTGTGTTTGTTGCCTGTGTTATAAACAAAATCCTGATTCCACAGCAGGTGGTGTGAATCTGAATCTTTTGAGGAATGGTGTAGGTACATGTATTTTTAGCAAGTCTCATCTGGTGATGCTCATGCTCAGTCAAATTTGTAAAACACTATTTCAGGCTGTTAATATTCATACACCATATGATAGAACAGGAGAAAAATGACCATATGCATAAGTCACAATGAACTGACTTGGTGGTAGTCATATGTGAGGTCTAGGGGGTCATTATATGAAGATTATTCCCTTCCTGTGTGAGAAATTCTTCCATTTGAGATTAATATTTCTCCCTATATATAGCTTTTTTTTGTATGTTTAGTATCCTGGAAATATTGGGTTGGCCAAAAAGTTCATTTGTTTTTCAACTAGTGTATCCTTCATTTCTGACTGAACCTTTTTTATGCTGCTGAGGTCCTCACTAATTTCCCTGAGCATCCTTATAACCAGTGTTTTGAACTCTGAATCTGATAGATTGCTTATCTCCATTTCGTTTAGCTGCTTTTCTGGAGTTTTGGTCTGTTCTTTCATTTGGGCCATGTTTCTTTGTCTCCTCATTTTGGCAGCCTCCCTGTGTTTGTTTCTATGTATTAAGGAGAGCTTCTTTGAATCCATGTCTTGGTAGTGTGCCCTAATGTAGTAGGTGTCCTGTAGGGTCTAGTGGTACAGCCTCCCCTATCTCCCAAGATGGCTACTTGAGGTGCATCCTTTGTGTGGGCTGAGTACACCCTCCTCTTGTAGTTGAGCCTTGGTTGCTGTTGGCAGGTCAATGGGAGGGATTTACCCAGGCCAGTCAGCTACATGGACTGGCTGTGACTACTGACCACCAATCTCTGCCCTCCTTGGAGAATCAGCTGTGTAGGGGCAGGGTGGTGGTATTCCAGCATGGTCCGTAGCTGTCCACTGGGTGGGCTGGCCCTGGGGATTACAAGGTGGTTCAGACCAAAGTCAGAACCCACCTGTGTTTTGACTGGGGTATCCTGCCTGAGCTGTAAAACAAGCTGAGATGGGTACTACTTGTGCTGGGCTTGGAGATTCCCAGGTGAAGCCAAGCTGTTACTAATCTGGCTGGTGCCAGGGCTCACTGAAGCCAGCTGTTGCTTGTTTTATAGAATTTTGAAGCCAAGATCAGCCATTCTTATGGAGAAGGAGCTTAAGTGGGCCCATAAGTTGTGCGGGGCAGAGCCTCTGTGGATCTCCAAGGTGAGTCATACAGTGTCAGCCAGTTGATGGAGCCTTACATATGGCACCAGCCTACCAGCTCTGTCTGGGAAGGGCTCAGCAAAGGAACAATGACCTTTGCTCACCCTGATCCCAGACAATTCAGTCACTCCCTGTATACCACTGGTCCCCTTCATGCTGCTACCCCGGTGCTGGAGGTCAGAGGGACTGAGTCTGAGTAGGTGAGTCTGTGTATGAGTTCTATAGGAGGAACTGCTTGGGACTCCAGAAGTTTCCTCCACCTACTCAATACCTGCTGGGTTTTGGAGCCAGAAGTTTTGGGGACTTACCTTCCTGGCACTGGAATCATGGGCTGGAGGGCCTGGTGTGGGTCTGGGACTCCTTGCTCCCAAGATATCCCTCCTAACATTTTATGTCACATGTAGTTGTTGGGCCAGCCTGGTCTATGTCCAGATGCTCCTACCAGTCTGGGTGGATGTGGTTTCTTTAATTCCATAGTTGTCAGACTTCCATTCAACTTGATTTTTGATGACCCTGAGTGATGGTTGTTCTATATTTTAGTTGTAATTTTTAAGTATATTTTCTCAATTATGCTATTACAGTTTTCCCAATTTTCTTTCTCCCCTTTATCACCCCTCTGCCCTGCACCCTGCTACCCTCCAGTTCCCACCTCCCTTAGTTCATGTCCATGGGTCGTACATATAAGTTCTTTGGCTTTTCTGTTTCCTATACCATTCCTAACCTGCCCTCATCTATTTTATGCCTACCAATTATGCTTCTTATTCCTGGTACATCCCCCCTCATTATCCTCCTCCCCCACCCCACTGAATAACCCTCCATGTGATCTTCATTTCTCTGATTCTGTTCCTGTTCTATCATTTGGTTAGTTTGTTTTTGTTTTTTAGGTTCCATTGTTAACAGTTGAGAGTTTGTTGTCATTTTACTATTCATAGTTTTGATCTTCTTTTTCTTAGGTAAGTCCCTTTAATATTTCATATAATAAGAGCTTGGTGATGATGAACTCCTGCAATTTGACCTTATCTGGGAAGCACTGTATCTGCCCTTCCATTCTAAATGAAAGCGTTGCTGGATAGAGCAATCTTGGATGTAGGTCCTTGCCTTTCATGGCTTGAAATACTTCTTTCTAGCCCCTTCTTTCCTAAAAAGTTTCTTTTGAGAAATCAGCTGATAGTCTTATGGGCACTCCTTTGTAGGTAACTGTCTCCTTTCCTCTTGCTGCTTTTAAGATTCTCTCTTTATCTTTAATCTTAGGTAACTTAATTACGATGTGCCTTGGTGTGTTCCTCTTCAGGTCCAAATTCTTTGGGACTCTGTGGGCTTCCTGGACTTCCTGGAAGTCTATTTCCTTTGCCAGATTGGGGACATTTTCTTTCATTATTTACTCAAATAAAATTTCAATTTCTTGCTCTTGTTCTTCTCCTTCTGGCACCCCTATGATTTGGATGTTAGAGCACTTAAAGTTGTCCTAGAGGTTCCTAAGCCTCATCTCATTTTTTAAAATTCTTGTTTCTTCATTCTGTTCCAATTGGATGTTTATTTCTTTCTTTCATTCCAAATCATTGATTTGAGCCCTGATTTCATTCCCTTTACTGTTAGTTCCCTGTATATTTTGCTTCGTTTCATTTTGTGTAGCCTTCATTTCTTCCTGCAATTTGTATCTGAGCTCTGTCAGTTCTGTAAGCATCCTGCTCACCAGTGTTTTGAACTCTGCATCAGATAGGCTCTCTATCTCCTTGTTGCTTAGCTCTTTTTCTGGAGTTTTGATCTGTTCTTTCATTCTGGCCATTTTTCCTCATCTCTGCGCACCTGTTATGTTGTGAGGGGGCAGAGCCTTAGCCATTCACCAGGATAGGGCAACCCTCTTTCCTGCATTGTGTCACTGTCTATGGAGGAGCGATCAGAGAGAGAACAATGCTGCTTGCTCACTCACGCCACTGTAGCCCCACTTTCCAACCAACTCTTCTGTGAGACTGGGAGTTTCTTCTACTGTCACAATCCCCACAGTATTTTACAGCTAGAAGTTTTGAGTCTTTAGTTACCTATTCAGCCAGTCCAGACTCACCCATGTCACCTGCCACCTGGCCATGTATTCTCTCTGCTCTGCCCCACCTACTGGTCTGGATGAATGTTTCTTTAACTCCTTGGTTGTTGGAGTTCCATGCAGTTTGATTTTCTGGTAGTTCTGGTTGTTTACTGTTTTTAAATTGGTTATTATCCTTCTTTTGATTGTGCTAGGAAGCAAAGTGTTTCTACCTATGCCTCCATCTTCTCCAGAACTCCTATATTTTAGTTGTAAATTTCATGTGTTTATATGAAGAGGTGAGCCATGTCTGCCTAAATCGCCGTCCTGACCAGAAGCCCTCATTTGTTTTTTTCTGTAAGATGGGTGTAGTAGCACTTAGTTGTCTTTAACTTAAGTTGAAACAATTTTGTTAGATTGTATTGTGACAGTTGTCATATCAGCATGCCTTAAAAACACCGAAATTGGTGATTTTTTGTGTAGCCATTTTAATATTGAAGATGGAAGAAAATATGCAACATTTTTGGCATATTATGCTTTATTTTTTCAAAAAAAGTAAAAACACAACTTTGTGTTTTTGTGAAATGCAAATAAGATTTGTGTATTGTATGGAGAAGGGGCTGTGACTGATGGAATGTGTGAAGTAGTTTATAGAGTTTCATGCTGGAGATTTCTCACTGGATGATACTCCATGGTTGGGTAGATAAGTTGAAGTTGATAATGGTTAAGTTGAGACATTAGTTGAAAACAGTCAGTGTTATACCATGTGGGAGATAGTTGACACACTCAATATCTCAATCAATGAAGATATTGTTAAAAATTAGAAATGTGTCTTTTATTTTACAGAAAAAATGAAACAGACTTTTTGGCCAACCCAATAATTTTATTATACGATGTTAAAAAGTTTTACCATGTGACAAGAAGAACTGGTCACTATGGAAGGTCTGAGCCAGGGTGGGACATGGGAGCAGTGTGGACACAATGGGGATGTATAGAATCCTATAGTTATAATATGCCTACTCCCAAACATCTACAGGAAGGCAAATCCATAGCAACTACAGTTCAGAAAAGCACTGTAGATTTAGCGAGGAGTCCATTTTCTTACTGAAATAGTGAACGTCTGATTGTCTTTCCCTTAATAGAACTGTCAAATGTGAAAATATATGTGAAATAAGAGAAAATATTATACATATTAAACTGCAATCTAGTGGGATAATTGAGTAACCTATGATTTGGGCATGTAAGTATATGCCCATGATATGTGTGCTTGTGTGACATAGTGTGTAGTGATATACTTTATATATATATGTACTCACCCAAAGACACACATACATACATATATATACGTTCACATACATTTAAGTATACAAAAATAATTTTGATTCCAAGAATTGTAAAGTGCTTTCCAATGCTCTAAATAAAAACCTTTATCATATAGGAAAGTTCCTTGAACAAAGCAAAGTTTCTCATCTTGGGGAAGTTTGCTCACATCTTATTTTATAATAATAGATGAATAGTTATGGTAACTAATATGGGTGTTCAATGGCCTTTGGAAAAGTACTTGTCCAGGGGATGTTAAGTATGCATCCTATGCTGGTCTTCTTCTGAACTACTAATACAACTTTGTGATAAGTAATATAATCTTTGGTGTTAGGCTAGACCAGGGTTTGACTATTGTCTATATAACTTGAGTATTATCTGTATTACATTAATGATATTACTTACATATTACGTAGCTTAATCTTTCTGAGTCTGTTTCCACATTCCACTCTTGGGATAAATGCAAGGATGAAATGAGACTCTATATTTAAAAAGAATATTTAACTTATAATTATTAAGAGAAACCTTCTAGCATACTTTCATATCTTAACAAAGGGGCTAGTGGGCTGACATATAGTCCATTACTATTATTTACATAAGGGTGAAAGAAATTCTGTTTCTCCTTCACAAGGTGATGGAAAAAAAAATAAAGTTGGTCCTAGAGATGGTTCAGTGTCTGTCTTCAAGGAGAGAGATGCTTGAAATAGATTTATTTGTTAACAGTGACTCCTTATTACAGAATTAGGTTGAGAACCTTTCATTTTGGTCTGAATGTTGCCTAGGAGTCATACAAGGAGTAGACAGTGAGATTAAGAGTGAAACATACAAACACAATGACATGACTAAAGAGAACACAGATAAATTTCAATAAAATGATAGGATTTGCATCTCAAATAGAGGGTCTAGAATGGTGATAGTAAACCATGCTCAAATTCTGAGATGAAAAAGAACTGAATAAGTTAGAAAATCAAAATTATTTCTTTTTTAATGGCATTGTTATGGAGTATAGGTCTTATCCCAATAAGGTAGAAATATTAAGTTAAATGGTAGAGATTTTTTAGCATGGTCCATTTTTCATGGAAGTCATTTTTAGTGCACTCTAAATTATATGTGTTAAAAGAATATATGAATTCATTAAATTATTTTTAACTCAGCTCGTTATTACACTCAGCTTGATATCTCAGACAGTTGCTAATTTTTAACCAATTTAACAAATTGTCCTTTGTTAGGAATTAAGCAGCAATGCTTCCACCTTATATATAGTGGGAGTAAAAGAAAGCTTTTTAAATCAGAGATATATGTTTTGAAGGTATGTTGAGTATAGAACCATAGAGAATCCAAGCCAGAACTATGTTCTATGTTAACAGAACTGGTTCTTCTTGCTGGTGCAGTAAAGAATTACAGATCAGCAAGCCTATTAGCCTGCAGTCAAAGTTCAACCACTCATTGGACAGACAAGGTAACAAGCATTTCCTAATCCCCACATTACAGTGAACAGCAAATAAACAATGAATGTATGACATTTAGAGACTGTCTAATATAGTAAAGGTGTTGTGTCACAGGGCAAAAGATAAGGGATTGTGTGAGACATGCTCTCTACCCCATAAAAGGCTTCTGATCTAGCCCAAGGAAAGGGTCAGACATATGCTTTTGTAAGAATACATAGTATGGGGTAGCTTATTTTAAGGGGTAAAAAATGCTACATCACCTAAGTTAGAAAGATATCTTTGGAGAATCTTATATTGAAGGAAGCTTCTTGGAAAGGGTGGCATTTTAATTCACTCCATGATTATTGCCCCTACTGTGATTGGAAACAATTTAATTTACAAATAATGCTTATGCAGCAGAAAAAAAATACATGGTTCAAATTCATAGGACAAAGTTTTTAAAATGGCCTTGGAGCTCATATTGTTATGCTTTTAAATGTGAATGTTCATCCATTTGGTCAAGCAATATTTACTGAATACCAGCTATGTGCTAGCCACTGTGGATAAAATAATGAATAAAACAAAGTGCCTGTGCTTATGTTACCATCTAGTCAAGGGGAAAGATGATAAACAAATGCATATACAATCATTTAACATTTCAGATTGAGCTAAGTCCTATGAGGAAAGCAGGTAAAAAGCTACAGAGTGATGGGTGGGGTGAAGTGCTATTTTAATATATGGTGGTAAAGGAAGGTTTCTCTGTTGAGCAGAGACCTGGAGAAAGTGGGGAGTAAGCCGTGCAAGTATCTGTGGGAAGAGCATTCTATGCAAAAGAAACAAGTGAATTTCATTAATATTGATTATTGAAATATCATGGAAGATATTTGTAAGTCAAGCCCACTTTTCTTCCCAGTCGCAAGCTGGGGAAAGGCCTTTTACTTAATGGAAAAGAGTTAATGAACTTAACACCTTATCAGTACCAATGCAGACCTTCTATGGAAAGTAAGAGGGAAAATGGAGAGGGTAGAAAGGAGAAAAAGAGGGGAGGGGAAGGGCAGAATAGAACTGAGTGAGGGAAATGAAGGAGTGAAGACAGGGTAAAAGAAAAGAGGACAGATAGATAGATACAGGAGAGTAATAGATTTAAGTCTCAACTTCAGCCTGCCCATTCAAAAGCTATTAGTCAGGAACTTATATCATATGTGCTAAGCAGCATCTGCTGCACATTTGCCTGTGTGAAACTGCCTGGGCCAGCAGCACCCTTTTGTAGGGCACTGGTTTCTCACGTTTAACCCAATGCAGTCAATAACAAGGTCTCTTTGGATACCTGATGTATGACCAGACTTGGGATAGAGAAGAGGCAGAGGAATAATTAGGCATAACATTATAGGCAGAAATGACTATTTATTTATATGATCATAATACCTTTATTTTACCACCTTGCATTGCCTTGGATTTCTCTTGTGTGCCCCCTACACACACATGATTCAGCAAGGTCTTCACAAGCTTTATCCAGCCTAATCCTTAACATATTTGAGGGATATAATAAACCCTTATGAGTACCCATGACTCACTAAGACAATGATTATCATAGTGTGGGAGCATGAATGTAATTCTGATCTGACCTCCTAGGGCATAACAAAAGTCTTCCCAACCCTTTTCACATCTCAGCACTCATAGAAAAAGATAAGTACACAGACGTGACTAGAAAGAGGCCCAGATCCCACTCAGTCACTCAAGGGCAGGCGACAACAATGTCTGGATACATTAGTGATCCATTTGAGTAATATTATCTGGAAGCTCTGGTTTAAGGAATGAAATACAAAATTTTAATTTTTATGTTTGCCTCCACCCTTCCACAGACCCATCCACTGATGTATCTTTAGTAGGCTAAGTCAATTTGAAATTGCTGAAATATTATAAACCCACACATATATTCAAGGCACTTCCGTTACTCTTGTGATTTTTTCCCAGTAGAGGTCCTTGTTAATTAAAGATCACTATCTAATGCCTATAAATAATAGCTAATAGAAAATGCATAAATGGGGGTTTTGTTGTATTGTGGCTCATAATTATTTATCTGCTTAAGTTAAAATTCAGGCCTTTCTGACAACATAGTATTGCATTTGAAAGAAGTACAATGGATTCTCCTTAGGAAATACAAGATATGCAATTCACAACTTGTCAAATTTAAACTTATTATTAAACATCACCTCCTTTCAGAAAGAAAAATCACTGCCATTGAAACAAAAGATTACAGTTCATGACAAGTGTAGATGAGATGCTCATTCACAAAGGTACTTACAACTGTGCCATTTTGAGCTGTATCGAGCCTTACCTTTCTGTGAAAGGTTTCAGTTTACAATTGTCCTGTCTTTTTTCAACTAGAGCTTGAAAATAACCAGTTAAGACAATTTCTGTTATTTATATGGCAAAAAAATTATACTGAGGTCAATGTTTATGCTGTCTGGATTAGTTTTCAGAGGAAAAAAAGAAAACCCTGTCTTTTAAGACTAAACTTTTTTTTCTTCATGCTGGCAGTCATACTCTTTATTGCATGTGTAAAGATGGTGATTAATTAATAGGAAAGAGTCAGGGAACAATGGTCTTCACCTGTAATGGGGGAACTTGCTGACAAAACGCAGTTCTGAATATAATGAAGACTTGAGCAAAAGACAGAAAACTACAAGAACAACAATTAAAATAAAAAAATTAACAAAAATACTTGAAAATGAAATCTACTTCATCTGGAGAAAAGCTCTCCCAGTCACTGAAAATATAAATAGGGAGAAATCAATTAGCACAGACTAGAATCGAAGTCATTGGGGCTTGTCAGATATTGAAATTGTTTTTGGTGAAGAATATGCAAAAGAATCCATGGCCATGGATGATAATATCCTTCTCTGGAGGGACAGTGTAAAAATTAGTGCTGGCAAAGTGACATCCTTCTTTCCTCATTAATTTAACTTCCTACTAAGATAGAGGCAAATATGTAATTTTCATGCTAAAATGATAATAGGAGGATTAGGTTAAAACCTGTACTGTGATGGAGGGAAAGAAAAAATTCACAAATGTTAGCTCTAGGCAAAATTTTTAAAGAAGTAGGGACTGAAAAAAGGAGATGGTAACAGACAGAGGTAAAAGTCTTTATTTAGTGCTCTCTCATGTCACACACACCCTGAGGTCTTGATGAACCAATAAGCTTTTTCACATTATACTTTCAAGAGGGACTGGTGATGTGTCAAGTGGTTTCCTAACCCATTACAGTGAGGGTTATTGACAAAATGACAAGCGTGGGATAATTCAGGACATGGCCCCTCCACAACCTCAGAAAACAGATGGCTCTCTGACCAGCAGCTGTAACAAGTAAGGAAAACAGTCTGTGTCTAGAGTCCCACCCCTCTCAAGGCCCATGTGTCTCAGGGCTCCTGTGTTTATCACAAAAGTGTGGAATTTTCACAAGCAACCACTGCTTTCTCCACTGCTGCTATTCCCTTCCTAACTCTCTAAGTGGTGCCAAGGCCAGAGGCAGGGTATACTCTTTCTGGCACCTATCTGCCTGCCATTGGTGTACTGCCCTGTCATGTGAGTAATAGATGGCATGTCCACATCTGCTGGTCCTCTGGGTGGTTTTTTTGGAGTGTCAAGGAACACAAGTGCAGCTCCTTGGCTTGGGGCTCCTGTGCAGCCAAACACTTTATAGGGTTATTCCTGTATGCTATATCCCTACCTGGAGATTGATCCTTTGTAAAATACATATAAAGTCTCTCAAACATCCAGAAAGCACGACATGGTCACCTTTTCAAAAGTGATAAAACACCAGACTCTCAAAGCAAAAAGCATGCTGAGAAGTCATCTAGTTTAATTCTCTCATTTTACAGACAGGGAAACTGCAGTCAAGTGAGGAAATGGACTTTTCCAAGGTCACTTATTAAGTAAATAAAACATTTCATGTTTTTTAAACGACCTTTCTATGAAACTCTGCTACTTTTCTTACTGAAGGTGAAATTAGTGAAGAGATGAGTTAGAGACACTTCCTCCTTCACTCTCTCACTTATTCAGCTAGGTTTGACAGGTTTAGCAAATAAACAACAATTAAAAATATATGTCCAAAACATTGCACAGTACACACTGAACACTAAAATTTATTTGTTGTTTGTCAGAAATTCATATTTAACTGGGGGTCCTATATTTTATGTGGCAATCCTCTATTCAACACCTACTTTTCTTTCCTGCTTTATGCCAAGCATTTCCTCATTCCTCATGCCAATGAAAAGAGAGAAAGGACAAAATAACTGGCAGGACAGCCTTGAACTCAGTGAGGTTTGAAAGAATCAGTGGGTACAGGGGTTTCTCTGCTTGCTGGAGCCCCACTAAGCTACAGATGTTTGATGCATTCAAACGACTTCTTTAGGAGGTCACTTATTTGGAGCTTCTCTCTCTTGCTTCTAATCTAACAGATAGTTTGTTGAGCTGGGCAATAAGCAAAGATGAATAGTAAGAGATTCGTGAATTGAAGACTAGTCTATAAACACTGTCTGTTCATAGAACCATACAGTGCATTAGTGTGGAAGCTAAAGCATAAGAGATGAAATAATGACTACTAGAGGACTAGAGAATTAGCATTAGAGAAGAGAAGATATCTAGGAACCCTAATCCAGTGTTTATCAAATATGACTGATTGCCATAAACACCTGGGAAGCTTCTTAAACTATAGGTTCTTAGGTTACACTCCCAAAGGATCTAATGTAGTAGAGCTGGTGATCCGAGAACTACACATTACAAAACACTGGCCTAGGATATAAGACAGCTCTTATCTCCCCAGTAGTCCTAACCACTTTTTGCTCTTCTTTCACTCAATCATAGGTAAGTCCCCTTCAGTATTTTACTCCCTCCATATTTGTTGCAATTGTGTAGCAGTCCATTGAAAGCCACTATTTTCTTGGTTTAAATGTAAATACCAAATTATGAAGTAGCTTCCAATCTTCCTCTCAAAATAACATTGCCAGTTGGTTGGAATCCATGTTTCTTTATAAATCAGAGGCCAGTGCAGGTTACTTTGTTCTGTCTTCACCTAGCCTACAGCCCTTGCAGCCAACCAGTCACACAGACTGTAGTGAGAAATACCTGTGTAACACTTAAAGCTTTCTCCACCTCTGTACTGACTGTTACATCCCCATGCCATCTGATACCCTTAGAATGATACTTTACTTTTCTGTCACAATAAGAGATATCCCATCAAGAAAGGCACCACAGTGGTAGTTGAATTTGAACTATTCTTGAAGTCTGATCAAGATTTCAACATTCAGAGATAGAGCAGGAAATATTCTACAAAGAGACAACATTGCTAACCATTTAATGTTTCCAAATCTGAGTGATCAGTATCACCTGGAGAGTTTGGTAAACATTTACTTGGGGGGAATGTTAAAAATCAGTCTGAGATTTAAGTATGGAATGGGCTCCTGATTTTGCCTTTTTAGCAGACTCTTTATTTATGAAGTATAATTAGATTTGAGGACTATTTGGCATAAAGTATGGGCACCTGGAAGAAATGAATAATAAAAAAAAAATCCTGGCTAGACTTGAATTAAATATTTATTTATTTATTTAATGTTTCAAGTCTCTCTGATTTCTACTGCCTTGCCATTGTGAAGTCAGATGTGATTTAAGGCTGTGTAAAAATATGTTTTACTCATATACAGACAACAGCAAATCTGCTAAGAAGAGGAGAGTGTGGAAGTAAAGTGCTGGCCTATGTTAACTTAAACAAAGAAAGGACACATCACCAATCACTACTTCAGTCATCAGAATCAGTAGAGTGCGTAAACATGACAGTGCATTAGGAACGCACCTCTGATGGAATGAACTTTCTCCAGTGTGGTACGTGGTTCAGACACCACATGCCTGATGATCCAGAGAGAGAGATTCAACTTCTATCTATGGAGATGCTTTTATTGCGTTGGTGGCAACTGTATATGTACGATATTAAGAATTTAAACAACTGGGGAAGGAAGATGGCACCATGGTAGAAGGGAGCAGATTCCACTTCCCCCTGCACATGGGAGAAAAACCTGGCTGATCTAGGAGGAACAGGGCAATCAACCAGCGGAAACACAACATATTTGAAAGTAGGAGATCGAAGGTTGTAGTGGACATTGAAAAATCGGACGGTAAGGAGAGTACTTCAGAACAATAAGAGCCAAGGTTTCATCATGGGGACCAGGGTTGCTGAGGCCATGGGCTGGCACTTGCTAGGACTGCTACGGGGCTCCAGGGAGGGAGCCGGGTCCGCACGCAACAGCACAGGGCTGCACGACTGAAGATGCCCATGCACAGACAGAGACAACTGCACGCGACCGTGGGAACTCACGCGCACGACAGCAGATGGCTGGATGACCTGAGACCTGTGGATGAAAGTGCCTGTGCATGAAGGGGACAACTGTGTGACCAGAGACCTGTGGCCCATTCCGGGAACCCGGGGAAACTCTGTGTTTCCAGGATCACATAGATACAGGAAATATAAAGAGTCCCAATCAAGAGGAATGCAAACAGGCCCACCTCAACACACATCATAATTAAAATAGCAAAATTCCAAGACATACAGAGAATCTTAAAGGCAACAAGGCAGAAAAAGGAAGTAACATACAAGGGAGCCCAGATAAGGTTAGCAGCTGACTTCTCAATGGAAATACTCCAAGCCAGAAGAGAATGGCAAGAAATATTCCAAATAATGAGAACCAAAGGCCCGCAACCAAGACTACTTTACCAAGCAAGGCTTTCAATCAAGATAGAATGCCAAATAAGGAGCTTCCCAGAGAAAAGAAGTCTCAAAGAAAACACCTCTACCAAACCAGTTCTGCAAGAGACGCTAAAGGGACTGCTTTAAGGAAAGGAAGGAAGAGGGAGGGAGGGAGGGAGGGAGGGAGAGAGAGAGAGAGAGAGAGAGAGAGAGAGAGAGAAACAGGCACAAAAATGGCAATGAATAGGTACCTACCTATCACTAA
>PVKU01013046.1:0-31369 GCA_004027475.1 Anoura caudifer | reverse complement strand
AAGGATGTGACTGGGGGAGGAACCCTAAGTTAAAGCACCTGTGTGGGAACTTGGAGAAGCTTGGCTCCAGAAAATGGGACACACCTGCCCAGACTCATGATGGCATCCCAATAACCTTGGAAACATACAGGAATGCTGGCAGGTGTAACTGATTGTAGGAGGAGTCGGAAATAGGGCTGCAGAGGAGGTTTGGGCCAGTATTTAAAACAGAGACGCGGCAGCCATTAGGGAGATCCATGCGGTTTCACCAGAGAGCAGGACCCGCAGCTCCATGAGGAGGATCCACATGCTTTCCCAAGAGTTAGGACCCTCACAACTCCATGAGGGAAAATCACCATGTGGCTTTAGCAGAGAATTGCCACTAGGCTTTGCCTGAGTGGAGACCCTCTCGCAGCTTTGCCAGAGGGAGAGATTCCACGTGGTTTCACCAGAGTGCAGACCCCTGCAGCTTTGGTGAAGAGAGAGAGCCATGAGGCTTTGCCACAGTGGGGACCCCTTCCCCACAGCTTTGGTAGAAGAAGAACCACGCGGCTTTGGGGTGCTCCCTTTGGCTGCGTGGCCTGGGAGCAAGAGAGACTGCCTGGAAGAAGGGTGAGAGAACTCTTGCCAGTAGGCCATGAGAAGGTGCCACATGGCTTCAGATTAACCAGAGATCCTGCCTGGAAGACGACGCAGCTGACAGTGTCAAGAGCCTGGATCCCGGATGTGTGCTTCTCTTCCTTGCAATTATGGTACCCTGAATTAGGGCAGAGGGAGATAGGAGGCACTGTGGGTGTCTGGGTATCCTGAAGGACTTTGATATATTAATGGAGACGTTAGGTTGCTACTTTAATTCTGTATAACATTAATAAACATTTCCTTTCCTTTTCACAAATCTCTGGCTTTGAGAGACGTCTTTCCATAAGGCGGCGGACAACAACGGACCTTTTCTGTTGCTCGGTAACAGTTTTTGAGGGCTCATCCGGGATCTTAATTGCCCGTGGAAGACTGACCCCTCAGGTTCGAGAAAGTGAGACTTTGGAAGTGTTTTGCCAGTCTCGAGCACCTTCAGTTTGCTCTGTAACAATAACAGCAAGAGTTGGTGTTTTTGGTGTTGTGTGTGTGTGTGTGTGTGTGTTTCTCTTTTTTATTATTAATTTCTCATTATTTTTATTTTTTTACCCCTCAACTCCTTTTGCTTCTCATTAATTCTTTCTTGTTTTATTCCTTCTTTCTTTCTTTCCAAGCTTATCTCTTCTTCCTTTCTCTTTTTTCTTTTTTTCATTCTGCTTTTCTTTAATCTCTTTTCATTTTTTATTTTCTTTTTCTTCTTTTCTTTTTTCTTCCTCTTTTCTCTTTTTAAACACCTATGATTGAGACAGAAACAAAACAAAACAAAATAAAAAACACCTGGAACTGTTGAAAGACCAGAGTTGGTCCCAAAGAGGGGGCATTTCAACAGCTGAGACACTGGAAGCTGTGAACACCAGGATACCCAAAGGAGACGGCACCACTGAATCTCACAGGCATTCTACCACAGAAGTTCACACCATAAACCCAGGGAACCAGAACAAATCAATTTAAGAAACTGAGCCTAACAAGAAGAGTGTCACAAACAATGGGAAGACAAAGAAACAATCCACAAACAAAAGAAAAGGAGGAAGCCACAGAAAGAATGCTAAATGAAATGGAGGCAACTCAACTATCAGATTTTGAGTTCAAAGCAATGGTTGTCAGGAAGCTCCAACAGCTCCCAATGAGCTACCAGAAACTACAGGGAAGCTACAAGGACCTTAGTGCAAACTATACCAACATGGAAAAGGAAATAGAAACTATCAACAAGGGGAAGAAATGAAAAATACAATTTCTGAACTGAAGAAATGGTGGAAGGAATGAAAAGCAGAATTGACAAAGCAGAAGATCGGATCAGCGAGTTGGAGGACCAAGTAGAAAAAAAAAACACCCAGAAAGAACAAGAAAAGGAAAAGAGGCTCAGAAAGAATGAAGAGGGATTAAGAGAAATACAAGGAAATATGAAACATAATAATATCCGTATAATAGGGATACCAGAAGGAGAAGAAGAAGAGCAAGGGATAGAAAACCTATTTGAAAAAGTAATGATGGAAAACTTCCCTACTTTGATGAGAGAAAAAGTCACAAAAAATTCAGGAATCACAGACAGTCCCAATCAAGAGGAACTCAAAGAGGCCCACTTCAAGACACATCATACTTAAAATGGCAAAACTCCAAGACAAAGAGAGAATCTTAAGGGCAGCAAGGGAGAAACAGGAAGTAACATACAAGGGAGCCCCCATAAGGTTAGCAGCTGACTTCTCAATGGAAACACTCCAAGCCAGAAGAGAATGTCAAGAAATATTCCAAGTAATGAGAACCAAAGGCCTGCAACCAAGACTACTTTACCCAGCAAGGCTTTCAATCAAGATAGAAGGCCAAATAAGGAGCTTCCCAGACAAAAGAAGTCTAAAACAATACACCTGTGCTAAACCAGTTCTGAAGGAGATACTAAAGGGACTGCTTTAAGGAAAGGAAGGAAAAGAGAGAGAGAGGGAGAGGAACACAGGTACAAAAATGGCAATGAATCAATACCTATCAATAATAACCTTAAAGGTAAATGGATTAAATGCTCCAATCAAAAGGCATAAAGTAGCCGAATGGATAAGACAGCATGACCCACAGATATGCTGCCTACAAGAGACCCACCTCAGGACAAAAGACCTACACAGACTCAAAATGAAGGGCTGGAAACAAATTTTCCAAGCAAATGGACAGGAAAAAAAATCCAGGGTAGCAATACTCATATCAGACAAAATAGACTCCAAAAGAAGAGCCATAAAGAGAGACTCAGAAGGTCACTTCATAATACTCAAGGGAAGAATCCACCAGGAAGACATAAACATTGTAAATATATATGCACCCAACATAGGAGCACCTAAATATATCAAGAAAATCTTAGAAGACTTCAAGAAAGATATTGACAGCAAAACAATTATAGTAGGGGATTTTAACACCCCACTGTCAAAAATGGACAGATCTTCCAAACAAAAATCAGCAAAGATATTGTGACATTGAACAACACTCTAGATAAAATGGACTTAACTGATATATATAGAGCCCTTCATCCCAAAGAAACTAAATATATATTCTTTCCAAATGCACATGGAACATTCTCAAAGATAGATCACATGATAGGACACAAAACTAACCTCAACAAATTCAAAAAAATTGAAATCATACCAAGCAGATTCTCTGACCACAAGGGACTGAAACTAGAAACCAAGCCTAAGGGGAAAAACCCAAAGTACTCAAAATCATGGAGATTGAATAGCATGCTATTAAACAATGAGTGGGTCAAGAATGAAATTAGGGAGGAAATAAAAAAATTTCTGGAAACAAATGAAAATGAACTCACAATGACCCAAAAATTATGGGACACTACAAAAGCAGTCCTCAGAGGGAAGTTCATAGTGATACAGGCCTATCTAAAAGGGAGAGAAACATCTCAGACAATTTAACCCTACGCCTACAAGAACTCGAGGAACAGCAACAAAGACAGCCCAGAGCAAGTAGAAAAAAGGAAATAACTAAGATCAGAGCAGAATTAAATGACATAGAGACTAAAAGCACAATTCTAAGGATCAATGAATCCAGGAGCTGGTTCTTTGAAAAGATAAATAAAATTGACAAGCCTTTAAGCAGGCTCATCAATAAAAAAGAAAGAGGACCCAAATAAACACAATCAGAAATGAAAGAGGAGAGATTACAACTGACACCACAAAAATACAAAGGATTGTAAGAAATTACTATGAAGAACTGTATGCCAAGAAATTTGAAAACCTAGGTGAAATGGACAGGTTTCTTGAAAAATATAATCACCTGAAACTCAATGAAGAAGAAGCAAAAACCTTAACAGACCAATAACAGCAGATGAAATTGAAGCAGTAATCAAAAAACTCTCAACACACAAAAGCCCTGGACAAGATGGGTTCACAGGAGAATTTTACAAAGCATTTAAGGAAGAGCTCACCCCTATCTTTCACAGACTATTCAAAAAAATCCAAAATGATGGAAGACTCCCAAACTCTTTTTATGAAGCCAGAATCATCCTAATCCAAAAACTAGATAAAGACATAAGAAAGAAAGAATACTTTAGGCCCATATTGCTGATGAACATGGATGCTAAAATCATCAACAAAATATTGGCAAACCACATCTAACAACACATTAAAAAGATCATACATCATGACCAAGTGGGATTCATCCCAGGGATGCAAGGATGGTTCAACATTTACAAATCAGTAAATGTAATACATCATATAAACCACAACAAAGACAAAAATCACATGATCATATAATAGATGCAGAAAAAGCATTTGATAAGGTACAGCACCCGTTTCTGATAAAAACACTCAGCAGAGTGGGAATAGAGGGATCATTCCTCAACATAATAAAGGCCATATATGAGAGATGTACAGTCAACATCACACTCAATAAGCAAAAACTAAAATCTTTTCCACTAAGATCAGGAATAAGACAAGGTTGTCCACTTTCACCACTTCTATTCAATATAGTATTGGAAGTATTGGCCACAGTGATTACACAAGAAAAGGAAATGAAAGGCATCCAAATTGGAAAGGAGGAAACAAAGCTATCATTATTTGCAGATGACATGATAGTGTACATAGAAAATCCTATATACTCTGCCAAAAAGCTGTTTGACCTAATAAATGAATTTGGCCAAACAGCCAGATACAAGGTCAATATCCAGAAATCAAAGGCATTTCTGTATAGAACAATGAAAGAGCAGAAGCAGAAATCCAGAAAAAAAAAATCCCATTTTTTGTAGCAAAAAGAAAAATAAAATACCTAGGAATAAACCTAAAAGATATTAAGAAAATCATTAACTCAAAAAAATACATGCATCCTCATGTTTATTGCAGGATTAGTTATAATAGTCAAGATATTAAAACATCTAAATGTCCATCAGTTAAGAAATAGGATGGCTGGGGTGGGTGGGAGTGGTGGGGGGAAATGGAGACCACAGTATTTGAGCAATAATTAAAAAAATTAAGAAAAGAAATGGATGAAGAATATGCATGTTTTTATATATAATGCATATACATATATGATTATATAAGTATATACATGCATATGTGCAATGGACATATATTAATGCATGAAAAAATGAAATTTTGTTATTTGGAACAACATAGATGGGCCTCAAAAGAATTATACTAAATGAAATAAAAAGACAGGGAAAGACGAATATATTATTTCACTTACATGTGGAATCATAAACAAACAAACAACTAAAGAATATACTTACAGAGGCAGGAAATGGAAGGGTGTGAACAAGTGGTCAACTTTTTAAAAAAGAATTAGTTTAAAATAATTGAATAAAAAACAGTACACGAAATACAAAGCAAATACATGAATGTAATAAATACTAGATCTGTCATAAATGAATAGAGAATACAAAGCAATAGAGGAAATTCTAAATCAAAAGTCAATTATTTGAAAAGGTCAATAATATTGAGAAAACTGTAGAGATAGACTATGCAACAAAAATAACAGAAAACTTAAATGACTAAAGTCAGGAAGGGATGAGGGAACATTCTAACTGAGGAGTTTGATTTCTGCCTATAAATATAACCATGTAGGTTTCAGACCTGACCAAAAGCAATTTCAAAGGCTTTACCTGAGAGGCCTCATGCTGGGAAGCTGCCCTACCCAAATCTGGCTTGGTGCTTTAGGGGTTGAAAACTTTTCCCTTTTTACTTTCTAAATTCTTTAACTGATCCAATAGTTCAATTAACATATGAAAAATTAATAGGAGAAAAATCTTTTTATTTTTGTTTGTACAAGAGCCCCATAAAAATTCAAGACTCAAAGTGAATGAAGCAGGATGCATTTATACTTTAAACAAACAAAAAAATCTCATTAAATTTGTGAGGGATTTATAAAACAAAGCGGTTTGAGCTTGGGGTAGTAAATTATGGAAAAAATAACAAGGTTCATTTGTACAGGCTTCTTCATCTTGTCTTCAAAGAAATCTTCAGGAGACTCTGTTAAACTTTTTTTAAGGAGCTGGGAGATAATAGAAGGGGAGGGGGTAAATTTTGAGGACATGCTACCCACACTCTTGAGTATGCAGTATTTTCTCACACTTAGCCCACCTCGTCTAACCACAGCCACCCCAGCAAAGAGTCTATGCAATTCCTGGAGCCTTTTTTTTTAGAGATTCTTCATCCTTGACCTATGCACCATTGCACTGGGGAAAATGAAACAAGAAGAGTGAGAATTTTCTCCAGTTTTTAGCATCTTGCTTATACCATGAAATAAGTCATTAAAGGCTTAACTCTTCAATTTTGGCTTGCTGCTTTTAATTGGCTATTTGAACACCTGACATCTCAGCTTTTTCTCTCCCTACTGATCCGAGTTCCTAAGAAATACCAACCTTGCCAAAACAAGCAAACAAACAAACACATGATTAGAGAATAATACTCTGAATAACTGTCAAAAAAAGATAATTGAGAAGACATGAACAAATTTCTAGAAAGACACAAATGACCAAAATTAACTTACTAAAAATATAAAATGTGAACTGGCCTATAAAAATTAAAGACACTTAATTATTTTTAATAAAACTTCCTAAAATGAAACTTATGGGAATAGATTGCTTCTCTGGTTTATTTTATGAAACATTTAAAAAATTAACACTGATAATTCACAAACTTTTTCAAAACATAGAAGAAAGAATAATTTTAAAATGATTATATAAGGTATTAACCTAATAACAAAACTATCCAAAGATATCACAATAAAAAGGAAACTAGACAAATATCCTTATAGAAATGGACATAAATTTTGAAATAAGTACTAGCAAGCCAAATCCAGCAGTATATAGAAAGGATTATGCATCAAAACCAAAATGATATAACACAAGAATATAGCATCTATAAACCAATTAATGTAATGTCATATCAGTAGAATAAAGTACCCAAAATATATGATAATTTCAATGTACAGAAAAAAACCCTTGACAAAATCCAACACTTTTATGATAAAATATGCAACAGACTAGGAACAGAAGGGCAATTTCTCAATCTGACAAAGGACATCTAAAAAGATATACAGCTTACATAGTACTTAATGGTGAAAGATGGAATATTTTCCTTCTATATCAAAGACAAGGTAAGGATATCTTCTGTCACCACTTCTATTAGACATTATTCTGGGGTTCTAGCAGTTATTCAAGAATGAGTGGTAAAAGTAGTAGTAAAAAACACCCAGTTTTAAAGTCAGAATTTAACCATATTAGCTGATGATATTCTCATGTATATAGAAAATTCTAAGGAATTCACACATATTCAACTATTAGAGTTAATATATAAGTTTTTTAACATTACAGGATATATGATTAGTATATAAAAATTAATTGTATTCTGTATATTGGCAATGAACATCCTGAAAATTGAAAGTGTGGAAACATATATTTACAATAATATTAAAAACAATAAATAACACTTAAAATTTTTAAATAAATAATTACAATACTTGTACACTAAAAAAGAGAATTTTGTGAAAAAAATAGAGACCCAAATAGGTAAAAGTCCCTGTTCATAAATCAAAAGACTTCATATTATTAATATGTCAATAATACCCTAATCAATCAATAATTTATCTCAATTTCTATAAAAATGTCAAATATCTTTTCATTTTTCAAAAATTAAAAACTGATCTTAAAGTCCATGTGGACATGTAAGGGAGCCAAAATATTCAAATAAGATTTTAAAAAGAACAACAAAATTTGAAGATTCACACTTCCTGATTTTAAAATTTATTACAATGATACAGTAATCAAGACAGTGCAGCAATAATGTAAATGCATGTTCCCTTTGTTATACCAAAATATAACTGTTTCAATGAAACAATTCTTAAGCTGAAATGGAATAAAGCAAAAAGTATCCCCAACTTTCCAAATGTTCATATTGTTCCACTTTACCTTTACAAAAGACCTATGTTATTATGTACTGGTTTTGCTAACCCAAAGAAATATGATGAAGATTTTTGCTTTTATGAAAAAAGCCATTCTCATACTACCATAAATCTTTATAAAAGAGAAGTAGCCTAACATATAAACTTTCAGAAAGCAGAAGATACTTGTATAGATATGCAGTTCAATGGAATAGAATTGTGATCTCAGAAATGTACTTAAAATTATGCTTAGTTGACTTTGAAAAGTGTGTCATAATGGTTTAATGGGCAAGATGGGTCTTTTCAACAAAAGGTGCTGGGAAAACTAGATTTCATATATGAGTACTGAACTTTTACCCTTTGCTCCCATTAAATATATCAGGCTTTTTTCTGGAATATATAAAGCACTCTTACAACATAACAAAATAATAAAATTGCAAATAAATATGGATTTCAAAAACATATGTAAATGACCAAAGAGCACATGGAAAGATGCTCAACATCATTAGTCATAAGGAAACAATATCTCAGTACCAAAATGAGACACCACTTTGTACCAAATAGGATGGATAAAACTATGTATATAATGATAAGTATTGGTGAGTTCATGGAATTATTGGAACACACTTTCATGAGGGTGAGTTGCAAAATAATGCAGCTATTTGGGAAAGAGTGTTTTAGTTCCTCAATACATTAAAAACAAAGTTATGATATGACACAATAATTCTACTACTAAGTACATGCCCAAGAAAACTGAACACATATACCCTCTTACAAAGTGTACCAGTGTACATGAATGTTCACAGCAGCTTTATTCATAATAGTCAAAAAAGAACAACTCAAATGCTCATGAACTGATAATGAAAGAAGTTAATCAAAAAGAAAACATTGTGTGATCCCATCTATAAGAAAAGTATAAAATATGGAAACTGAGAGCATGTAAGTGGTCAGTTAGTCAGCATGTTTCCTTGTCCTCTCCTTTGTTTAAACATATGGCTTATCAATTAAACCTCATAATACTAGTATAGAGTAATAATAATTACTAGCTTTCATATAGCACAGACTATGCCAAGGACTCTAAATTATAGAAAAATTATCCTGAATAACCAACTGAACACCAGCCTTATAAACACTGACAAATGGAAGAAATCATGTCACCACAATGAGACTGAGCATGTGAGGGAGGTGTGAGTGGGCTGACTGGGCTCCCACGAGTAGCATCTGAAGTTCTGGAGGGATATTTCAGTAGCTGGAGGGCTTCCCTGAGATATGTGGGGTCTTAAACCCAAGCTGCATTTGCCAGCTTACAGCACCAGAACAGGGAAAGGAACCCAAATATCATATGGCAGTGAAAAGCAGCAGAGTTTCTGTCCACCAAGGAGAGATAGCTAGAGATGGAAAGGGCTCCTTAAAGGGACAATGCACAAAATTTTTCTTATGCTTACTTGGGCTCCGATAGAAGGAGGGCAGAATAGATTAGAGATACATGAGGAGAATCTTGGTGGGGGTGGCTCTAGAGAGAAAACTGAAGGAATAGCCACCAGGTTCCCTCTGCTGAGTAATTCCCCATTCTACAGAGCCATCTTTCTCAAGCATCAGTTGGCCCTGCCTTCCCTCATGGAGCTTAAGCCAGACTGCCTAGTAGAGCTTGAAGCTACATTAGTGATTAAGTTTAAAAATTAAGGTGAATCTCTGGGAGCTCTGAGACTTTAGTTAACCCTTCCTGGGCTTGATGCTTATAAAAACCAGCCTAGGTATGCAGCCTGGTTCTTTCTTTATACACCTAAGCAAACCAGAGGAAGGCACAAGCTATGGATTGCTAATGCCTCCAAATAGGTTGTCCAGGGCCAGTCCAGGCAGTGTCTGACATAGGTCTATGACAGAGTCTTTGTACATTACACATGGAATACTACACAGCATAAAGAAAAAAGGAACTCCCACTCTTCACAGCATCATGGATAGAACTAGAGAGTATCATGCTAAATGATATAATCCAAACAGTGAAAGACAAATACCATATGATCTTACCTATAAGTCAAGATCTAAGGAATGCATAGAACAAACTACAAAGAAGCATCTAAAATGGGAATGCAAAGACCAAAAATGAAAAAACAAGAGAATTCTCCAGAAGAACTAAATGAAATGGAGGCAATCAATTTATCAGATATAGACTTTAGAGTAATGATTATAAGGATACTCAATAGCATGATAAAAGACATAGAAACCATAAAAAAGGACAAATTAGAAATAAAGAATGCAGTATCTTAAAAAGTTCACTTAAAAGAATAAACATTAGGCTAGATGGAGCAGAGGATAAAACCAGAGATTTGGAAGAAACAGTAGGAAAAAAAACACCCAACCAGATCTGAAAAATAAAAAAGTAAATAAATAAATAAATATGTTAAAAATGAGGAAAGCACCCTGGCTGGTGTAACTCAGTGGATTGAGCGTGGGCCTGTGAACCAAAGGATCACAGTTCAATTCCCAGTCAAGGCACATGCCTGGGTTTAAGGCCAGTTCCTGGCAAGGAATGCATGAGAGGCAACCATACATTGATATTTCTCTCCCTGTCTCCCTCTCACCTTCCCTTCCCCTCTAAAGATAAATAAATTAAATGTTTTAAAAAAGATTTTTAAAAAATGAGGAAAGTTTAAGAAACCTTTAGGAAAAATGAAGCATAACAACATCTGTCTTATGGGAATACCAGAAGAGAAGAGAGTGAGCAAAGAATCAAGAAACTATTTGAAAATATAATGATGGAAATCTTCCCTAATCTGGTGAAGAAAAATGACATTCAAAGTACAGGAAGTTTAGAGAGTGACAAAAAGGTTGGAACCAAACAGGCCTACACTGATATACATCACAATTAAAATGATAAGGCTTAAAAACAAGGCAAGAATCTTAAAAGCCACAAGAGAAAAACAGGTAGTTACATACAAGGAAGCACCATTTAGACTGTCATCTGATTTCTCAACAGAAACATTGCAGGGCAGAAGGCAGTGGTGTGAAATATACCAAGATGATGAAAAACAAAGACCTACAACCAAGGCTACTTTACCTAGCAAGGCTATCATTATAATTGAAGGAGAAATAAGGAGCTTCTTAGACAAGAAAAAGCTAACTGCATTTGTTAACACTAAACCAATACTGCAACAAATGTTAAAGGATGAAGAAGAAGAAGAAGAAGAAGAAGAAGAAGAAGAAGAAGAAGAAGAAGAAGAAGAAGAAGAAGAAGAAAGGAAAAAGGAAGAAGAAGAAGAAGAAAGAAGAAGAAGAAGAAGAAGAAGAAGAAGAAGAAGAAGAAGAAGAAGAAGAAATAATCTAACAATAAATGAAACTAAATAAGTATCTACCAATAATCACCATTAATGTAAATAGCTTAAATGTTCCAACAAAAAAGACATAGGGTAGTTGAATGAATAAGAAAACAAGATCCATATATACACTGCCTCCATGAGACCCACTTCAGTCCAAAAGATAAACACAGACTACATTAACAGAATGGAAAACAGTATTTCATGCAAATGAAAAGGGAAAAAAAGCTGGGGTAACAAAACTTATATTTGACATAATAAACTTTAAAACCAAGGCTATAATAAGAGACAAAGAAGGATACCACATAAGGAAAAAGGGAACAATCCAACAAGAGGATAAAACCCTAGTAAACATTTATACAGCAAACACAGAAGTACCTAAATATGTAGAGCAAATCTTCATAGACATAAAAAGAGAGATCAACAGAAATACAGTCATAGCCAGAGATTTTATCACCCCATTGATTTCAATGGATAGATCGTACAGGCAAATTCAACAAGGAGACAGCAGCCTTAAACAACACACTAGATCAAATGAATTTCAGTGATATCATCAGAGTATTTCACCCCAAAGCAGCAGAATACACATAGTTTTTAAGTGCACATGGAATGTTTTCTAGGATAGACCACATGTTAGGATACAAAACAAGTCTCAATAAATCTAAGAAGACTGAAATCATATCAAGAACCTTCTCTGAGCACAATGCTCAGGTACTAGAAATCAATCACAAGAAGAGCACTAAAAAACATACAGACATTAAACTAAACAACATGTAATTAAACAATGAATGTGTCAACAATAAGATCAAGGAAGAAATCAAAAGATAACTTGAAACAAATGAAAATGAGAGTACAACAATCTAAAACCTGTGGAATACTAGGAAAGCAATCCTAGGAGGGAAATTCATAACATTGCAGGCCTATCTAAAAATTATATATATACAGAAAAAGCTCAAATAAACAATAACTTTACACTTAGAGAATCTTTAAAAAGCACAATAGACCAAGTAAAAAAGTGAGTAGAAGGAAGGAAATAATAGAGATCATAGCAGAAATAAACAAAACAGAATCAAAGAAAATGATGAAAAATATCATTGAATTCAAGAACTTGTTCTTTGAAAAAAATAAACAAGACTGATGAACTTTTAACCAGTTTCATCAAGAAAAAAAGAGAGGATCCAAATAAATAAAATCAGAAATGAAAGAACAAAAATACATTTACACCTAAAGAAACGCAAAGGATTGTAAGAAAATATTAACAACTATGTGCCAACAAATGGACAACCTGGATAAATTCCTAAAAACATATGGTCTTCCAAAACTAAATCAGAAAGAATCTGAGAATCTGAATAGACAGATGGTACATATTGAAATTGAAGAAGTAATCAAAAAAAATTCTCAACAAACTAAAGTCCTGGGTCAGATGGGTTCATAGTTGAAATTTACGAAACATTCCAAGAAGAACTATCACCTCTTCTTCTCAAACTATTCCAAAAATTCAAGTGTAAGGAAGATTCCCAAACTGATTTAATGAGGCCAGAGTTATTCTAATCCCAAATTCAGATAAGAGAATGAAAAAAAGAAAATTATAGACCAATATCTCTGATGAACATAGATGCTAAAATTCTCAACAAAATATTAGCAAACCAAGTATAGCAATGCATCAAAAAGATCATAGACCATGACTAAGTAAGATTTTTTCCAGGAATGCAAGGTTGGTAAAATAGTTTGCACAGTGAAGTAATGGGAGAACATATTCTCTGATACATCTGATAAAGGGTTAATATCCAAAATTTATAAGGAACTTATAAAACTCAACATCAAAACAAATAAACAAACAACTCAACCCCAAAATGGGCAAAGAACATGAATAAATAATTCTCCAAAGAGGACATACTGATGGTCAATAAAAATATGAAAAGATATTCAATGTCATTAATCATCAGAGAAATGTAAATGAAAACCACAAGGACCTATCATACCACTCCTGTCAGAATGGCTATCATCAATAAATCAACAAACAGCAAGTGCTGGCAAGGATAGAGAGAAAGGGGAGCCCTTTTGCACTGTTGGTGGTAATGCAGATTGTTGCAGCCACTATGGAAGATAGTGTGGGTATCCAAAAATTAAAAATGAATCTGACTTTTGACCCAGCGATTCTGCTTCTGAGAATAAATTTGAAGGGACTCAAAATGCTAATTTGAAAGGACCTAAGCACTTCTATGTTCTTTGCAGCATTATTTACAATTGCCGAGATAAAGAAGCAGTCCAAGTATCCATCAGTAGATGTGCAGATAAAATGAGGCATTTACACAATGGAATACTACATGGCTGTTAAAAAGGAGAAAATTTTACCCTTTGCAACAGTATGGATGAATCTGGAGAACATTATACTAAATGCAGTAAGCCAGTCAGAGAAGACAAATACCACATGACATCACTCATATGAGGAATTTAATGAACAAACTTAACTAAGAAGCAAAATATAGAGAGACAAAGAAAAAGAGTAGGATGACAGCTAAGGGGATTGGGTAGACATTAGGGGGTGGAAGATTGAGAAAAAGGAGAAAGGACTCATGGGCATTGACAATGATGTGGTGATTGCCAGGGTGGATGATTCTAAAGGGGTTAAATGGTAATGGAAAAATACCATAAAATATTTTGAAAATAAAATAAAAGCAAATTATGTTTAACAACCAAAGTTTTATTCTAAGATCCTTTCCTCATTTATTTCTTGAAAGTTCAATTTTGTACTTATAGACTATTTTTATATAGTGCTAATACCAATCTTTCTACTGAAATCTGTAAAGAAATATGTTAGGAACCATTCTACCTGGATTCAGGAGCTGTAACCCCCACCCCATAGCTAGGCTGAGTAAGAGCCCAGGAGACACATTTCATTGGGTCTGTTCTGTCATGAAGACCTGAGCCACTAAGGAGACAAAGCTTATCTCCCTGGCAGGAGTGCCACTTCTGCTTCATCCATATCTGGCCCACAATGCTTGGTTGGTTAGCCAATGACCAGTAAGACCCCTCAAGGGAGGGGCAACCCAAGCCAGGCATGACCACTTGGAAGGTCCTCAAGGAAGGACTCTGGGGGCTGCAAGAAAGAGGGAGTGATGGGCCCTCCCCCCCTGCCCCAGCTATTCTAACATAGCCTGAGTCCCTATTTCCATCTGGGAGAAGTCTTCCTTATCTCTTGCTTCCTGGCTCTAATCAGCTTAAGCCTGAAAATGTGACAGTGGGTGGTACAGCCCTATGCCCACCAGAGCAGCTCCCCAGGTGATCTGGTATACGAAAGAATTTGTAAAGTCCTGTGAAACCTGATTTGCTAAGAGTGCTCTCATTTAAATGATAAGGGTCCAAGGAGGAAATGAGTATGCCTCCCAAAGTTTTTGCAATACCCTTACCTGACAGACACTGACTCAGATTAAGACCTCAGATTTCTTTGAAATGTTATCTATTGTTTGATCCTTGCAACCTGACATTGATTGATGAGATTTACCTGTATTCCTGTGTATTATGAACCTAATAAAAGCCATTGAGGAAGGGGCTCTTGGTCCTTCTCCTTTGAGAGAATGGCCACCTCTCCTCCCCAAGCAGATCATGTCTTGGTAGACTTACTATCATCCATGGTGGATGGATGGGGCTCTGCAGGTGGAGCCCCTCCACAGAAATAAAAATCAGATATGTTGTCTTTATCACATTGGTCATGTGGATTTTTTTTCTAACATGAAGATCCTTGAGTCTTTTTTTCTTTTGATTACTACAATGTATCTATATTTCCTCAATCTTATAGTCACTGTCATACTTGTCCTCTTGTGATTGTAAACAATTGTAGTTATTTTAATGGGGTCAATGTGAATTTTGAAGCCTAAAATATCATAAAAAGTATTTTTGACATAAGAAAAACCAGAGCCACCAAATATATAACAGGTTCATTTTAGAAGCAGCTAACATTAAACACATGCTTAAGTATAAAACTTCTTTCCTAATAACTATATAAAATTTTCTATTAATTTTCATTCTGTTTGCAGAATTTGTTTCTTTCTTTTTTAGTTTTCCCTCCATACATTGTTTAAGATTTAGATTATTTCTTATTTTATTTGGTAAATAGTTTATTTTCTATTACATTATCACCTTTCTAGAGACGTTCAGACAATTATATACATTCATTGTCTTATTTTCACTAGAGTTTAGTCACTAATCCATGAACTATAATCACCTGTTTAAACTTACTATGGTTAGTTTTATGCATTAACTTTGTTAAGCTATGATACCTAGCTATTTATTCAAATACCAATATAGGTGTTACTAGGGAAGTATGTTGTACACATAGTTAATATCTATAATCAATTGATATTAAATAAAAGAGATTATCCTCAGATGTGGGAGGGCTTCCTTTATTCAGTCATTTGGAAGGCCTTGAAAGTGAATACTGGGGTTTTCAAAACTAAATATTCTATTCCATGACTGCACTATTAATATTGCTGAGTTTTTAATCTCACCTACAATTTTTTAACTTTCCAGAACCCACATTCATGTGAGCCAAATTCTTAACATAAATCTGTCATATATAATTATATCTATTTCCTATAGGTGTGTTCCCCCACAGTGTCTTGACTGATAACAGTAATTTGTTTGCTTTAATTCATCACTCTCTACACACATCTGAAACCACGATAATATTTCAATAGCTCAAATATTGGTTAGCAATTGCCTGCATAATCTGAATAGTACCATTCTTTTTTTATGTTAGTGAAGATAGCCTAATAGTACAATCACATAAACAGGAAACTGTGTGTGCATGTATAGATCTTGGAAATATTTTTTACACTTCATCTCAGAGCATTGCATATACACAATATATAAATATCCAAAGTTGATGATATATGCAATTGTTCTATTATTTTTTCTGCATTCCCACCAACAGTGCAAAAGCATGCCAGAGGTGATTTATTTCAGAGTTAATAATAGAGATTTGAATTTAAGTGTTAGAGATTCTTGCTAGATCATTAAGGCAGAGAATGTCAAGTAATAGCAAAAACCTACATTCAGAAAGCAGAAACCAAAATAATTGATGTGATTGTTAATTCCTCAAATATTCAGGTACTTGCCTTCCTTCCTCTGATAAATGCCAACCAGGCAACAGCCAACAAGGATTGCTATTCTATATACTGTACATGTCTTTAAAGTGAAACATATGGGATTAAATTAGCATTGCCCCTTTAATTTATATCATATTCAATTTTGAATTACTTTTACTTTTTTATTGTTGTTTCATTACATTTGTCCCAATTTTTCCACGTTTGCCCTCCTCCACCCAGCATACCCCTCCACTCTCACAGTTAATACCCACATTGCTGTCTCTTCCCCTTCTTTGCACCATGATTACCCTCCTCATTTCTCTCTGGCCACTGTCAGTCTGTTGTATGTTTCCATGTCTTTGGTTCCATTTTGCTCATTAGTTTATTTTGTCCATTAGATTTGTCTTATAAGTGAGATCACATGGTACTTGTCTTTCACTTACTGGCTTATTTCACTTGGGATAATATTCTCCAGTTCCATCCATGCTTTCATAAAGGGTAGGAATTCCTTCTCTCTTTCTGCTGTGTGTATTCCATTGTGTAAATGTACCACAGTTTTTTGATTCATTCATTTATTGATGGGCACTTAGGCTGTTTCTAGCACATGGTTATTGTAAATAGTGCTGCTATAAACATGGGGGGCATGAGTTCTTTTGAACCGGTATTTCTAGAAGGAAGAATCTCAAACTCTTTTTACAAGGCCAGTATTACCCTAACTCCAAAACCAGGTAAAGACACAACAAAGAAAGAAAATCCTCAAAATGTTTTGAGAATTTAGATGCTAAATCCTCAAAGAATACTGGCAATATGGATCCAGCAATACATTAAAAAGATCATACACCATGATCAAGTGGGATTTATACCAAGGATTCAATATCTGTACAATATCTGTAAATCAATAAATGCAATACACCACATTAAAAATAGTTTAAATCACATGATTGTATCAATAGATGCTGAAAAAGCATTTGATAAAATCCAGCATCCATTTATGATAAAAACACTCTGCAAAATAAGAATAGAAGGAGCATATCTCAACATGATAAAGGTCATATACGAGAAACCTATTGCCAACATCATACTCAATGGGCAAAAATTAAAAGCTTTTCCCTTAAGATCATGAATAAAATGAGGGTGTCTGCTGTCACCACTCTGATTCAATATAGTGCTGGAAGTTCTAGCCATAGTGATCAGTCAAGAAAAAGAAATAAAAGGCATGCAAATTGGGAAGGATGAAGTAAAACTATCATTATTCACCGATGACATGATAGTACATATAGAAAACCCTATAATCTCCACCCAAAAACTACTTGACCTAATAAGTAAGTTTGGCAAGTAGGGTGATACATAGTCAATATTTAGAAATCAATGGCATTTTTGTACACTAGCCATGAACTATCAGAAAAAGAAACTAGAGAAAAATCTCATTTACTATAGTAATAAGAAAAATAAAGTACCTAGGAATAAATTTAACTAGGAAGCAAAAGACCTATACTTAGAAAACTGTAGAACACTGAAAAAGAAGTTGAAAAAGATACAAATAAATGGAAACATATACTATGTTCCTGGATGGGAAAAATTAACATAATTAAAATGGTGATATTACCCAAAGCAATATATAGATACAATGCAATCCCTACTAAAATACAAATGGCATATTTCACTGATCCAGAACAAATACTCCAAAAAGTTATATATAACCACAAAAGACACTGAATAGCCTCAGTATTCTTGAGAAAGAAGAATAAAGTTGGAGGGATCACAATACCTGTTATAAAACTATACTACAAGCCCACCATAAACAAAACAGCCTGGTACTGGCATAAGAACACATCCATAACCCTGGCTGGTGTGGCTCGGTGGATTGAGTGCCAGCCTATGAACAGAAATGTCACTAGTTCTATTCTCAGTCAGGGCACATGTCTGAGTTGAAGGCCAGGACCCCATTTGGGGGCAGGCAAGAGGCAACCAATCAATACATCTCTCACAAATCAATGTTTCTCTCCTTCTCTTTCTCCTCCTCTTCCCCTCTCTCTAGAAATAAATAAATAAAATCTCAAAAAAAAAAAAAAAAAAAAAAAAAAAAAAAAAAAAAAAAAAAAAAAAAAAAAAAAAAAAAAAAAAAAAAACAGACCCATAGATCAATGGAACAGAATTGAGAACCCAGAAATGAATCCATACCTCTATGTTCAAGTAATATTTGACAAAGGGGGTGTGAGCCTACAATGGAGTAAAAAATATCTCCTTCAATAAATGGTGTTGGGAGAACTGGACTGGTACATGAAAAAAAATGAAATTAGACCACCAATTTACACCATACACCAGAATAAACTCAAAATGGATAAAAGACAAATAAAAGTTGTGATACCATAAAAGTCCTAATGAGTAGCTCCATTCTTTTAATTTGCTTTTAAAATAAGCCTACCCTCTAAGTGATCAATCGCATTTGTAAAAATTCTTGATGACACCTTACACAAAGGACCTATTAAACTGAATAGCACCACAAATTTTAAAATACTTTAGGTTCCATCTTTATAATAAAATGAACTACTATGAAGACACAGCTACTGTTAACATGTAGGTGTTTTTAGTTGTCTGGGCTTACTCAAAATTCATATTCTATTATTTTAAATTATAGCTTCTTATATAATAATAATATTTTAATGTTTTAACATATAATAAAATAATATTTTAATTTGTTCAATATACATCTTTTTTGTTCAATATATACCTTAATGTTTAATATATATTTGACTTCTTTCACTTCAAATAATCACAGCCATCATTTATATTTAGAAACACCCAAGAATGGTGTCCGTGTAGGAGCATTTAATATAAAGTCAGGTTACCTTGTTTCAATCTTGGCTTTCCACTTTTTAACATTAATGAAGCTTTTGAAACTCTTTGGGTTTAGGGCTTTTCATGTGTAAAATATGCATAAAAATAAAGTTGCTGTATAGTCAAAGTCTAAAAATCATGTGGAATAATGCCTGTTCTAAAATAAGTTCTCAGTAAATATTAGTTACAGTTATTATCATTGCTTGTTCCATGAAATATGTTTTTTAAAGATTAATTCTAATTGGCTTTATGAATGTGATTATCATAAAAATTTCACTAAAACTTTAAACATATAAATTAAAATATTGTCAACTCAAGTCCATTCAGCTTTCTACCATGTATTTAAACACAAAACCATGTATTTAAAACTTTTCTCTTAGTTTTAAAATGGTAAAACAAAATAAATTTCATGGTTATATGTAGCAATTTATTCTAATAGAACTTTGAGAGAGAAAAGTGCTAAAATTTGTATATCAAGAAGCATCTTGAGTAGGAAGATATTATATTTGATAGGAATGAAAGAGCTTTATTTTAAAATCCTTTAAATTATCCTGCATAAAATGAAAAGATTTCAGACACACTAAGTAGAAGCAGTATTTCAAAACTGAAAAGATTAACCTATTTCAGCTTGTATTTCTGAAAGTCAGTCTTTTATTAGTTCTTATGATTTAATAGATACTTTAAATGAATTGTAGATCTTCATATGACATTTACTCTTTATGACAGTAATAATTTTTATGTAAGGAAAAGGCATTCTTCAAGGACACATTGCTATAGTCTTTTTTTCCTGTTTATTTTTTATTATTGTTCAGTCACCACTTGATGCGGACACAGGCCAGCAGCATCCGAGTCATTATGGATGAATTAAAACATGCACACAGACTACCGAGTCTGGTGGAGGAATAAGGATGACAGCATGGCTTTTCTCTCAAGAGGAGCAAAAATTATAGCCTCCGCCATGACAGGCCTTTATTCTAATCTTCTCTCCTTGTATTCCAAGATGGTTCTTCCTCACTATCCCCGTTACAACAAAGGAGCCAAAGCCCCTCATTACATCACAGAAGAAGGATATTAGCAAATGAATAGGCAAAAGTGGTTGAGCCAGTCACACTGGCCCCTGCAAGGCTCAGCACAGATTTTAGGAAGTTACAATAAGCATTTGCAGGGCAAGGGAGTTTTTAGCAAAGAGCAAACCTCAAAACAGCTTAGGTATATTGCAAATCTGATTACCCATGAGAGAACCTATCTGTGGGCATGGATCCCATGCATCTCTGAGTGAGAGCTGTGCCCATGCCATGCAGAGGGGTCTGCCACAACCACTGTCCCCTCTTTTCCCCATTGCTTATCCCTACCCTGTATCCCCTCACTCCCACAGTCAGCCCCCCATCTTCTGTGCCCATGAGTCCTCTATTCCTGTTCCTTATCTTGCCCCTTCCTTTTCTTTCCCCATTATCCTCCTCCCCCTCCCCTCTGGTCACTATCAGCTTGTTCTTTATTTCCAAGTCTCTGGTTCTATTTTGCTCATTTGTTTTGTTGATTAGGTGACGATTGAGCAATTCACATACACATGCACACACAATATAAACATCTTTCAGAAAGCTCTATCATTTATATATACATTCATGGATGATCCTCTACTTTTATTGCCTATAGGATTTGATATCCTTAAATAAAGTCTATAACGCTGCATGGCATGAACTGGCTTATCTCTATAAATATCTTATAAGTCTAATAACTTAAACAAATGCCACAGATTGAAAGAAACTATTTTTCAAGATTACTCTTTATTGCTTCATGTCTTTGATATTGTGCCTCAAAATAATTAATTATAAATAATCAAAGGAAGGCTGAAAACAATATCAATACATTTACAATATTTTTATATATTACTAGTTTGAGAATCTGTATATATCTTATTTTATCATAACACTTTTTGATATCTTATGAATAGTGCAGCTATCTTGTTCATCAATTTATACTATTTTTTCTGTGTTTTGTTGGTAGAGGAATAAATATTTATTGGAAACTGTTTCCATTGGGTTTACATGAAAAATTACCCCTTTTCCACATTATTTCAGGGATAGATATATGATCTAATCATGGTCAACCATACAACTCTACAATTCTGGAGTCAGTAATTGGTTTTACATTTATCATATTACTTAGAAAAAAAAACAAAGGAAACAGCTAGGGCTTCTGGGGGATAATAAAAGAAATGTGATCAAGAAAACAATGTAAGCCTATACAATGAATTGACCTTTTTTTTGTATTATCAAAGAGAGCTTTTTGAGAATGAATACTGCACCAGATAATGCAGAGGAAAGAGATAAAGAGACTCAGATTCATGATTACATCACTTGAAACCCTAATATATATCTACTCCTAAAAATTCACAAATTATAGTACCCTAGAGAGAGGAGGTAAGAGAAGTGTTCATTGGTTGCCCTAGTTCATGGAAAGAATCACCATGACTCTCTGTTTCAATGTTAGTGTAATCACACTTGTCTGATGTTGTAACAGGGTGAAGCCAGGGCCCTGTCAAAGAGGGATTTGCAATGGGGTCCAGAACTCAAGAGTGTCCAGGAAATATTAAAAATAAAGGATGTCCTCACCCCCACACGTCTGAACTGGGAAACGGGACACATGGAGCAGGGCCATTGAGAGTTATTTTGCATATCAACAGTTTTGTACTAGGTTCACCTAGTACAGGGGGACCCTCAGAGAGGGGGATCCATTTGCTAACAATATTTTGTCCCCCTCCTTGGGTCTGTTCTGCAACAATGTGAAGGAGTCAGCAGCTCTTTGCTGGATTTTTTTCAAAGAAAATTGCGGCATGAATAGCTGTTTTTTTGGTGTGTCAATAATAGGAGGGGAATTCAGAAGCCTCCCATGTTTTCCTCTAATGATTTCTCAAAACTTGCAATTTACCCATTATGTTTATGTGAGGATGTGTGTGTGTGTGTGTTAATGTTTGTGTGATCTCCAAGTAACAAAGGTAGCATCTATAACTCTACTTGTAACTCATACTTTCTTTTTCTCCTATAATACTGATAATCTATTCATTAAAAAAAGAATAAAAGAAAGCCTTAATATGTACTCAGTCTAAAATAAAAGTATGAGACTAAAATAAGCAACTTAAAGGTATACAGAATTCTTGCTCCTAAAAGAAGAAAATAAATGGATCTTAATTATATAGATAGACAGGTAGGTAGATAGATGATAGATAGGTAGGTAGATACATAGATATAGATTCAAAAAGATTTTATTAAAATAAACTTGTAATTTCAAAATAAGACATATTCTGGTAAAACAACTGACTTAATTTTTTTTACATTTTTGTTGAATTTATTGGGGTTACATTGTTAATAAAATTATACAGGTTTCAGATGTACAATGACATAAAACATGATCTGCATTTGAAATTTATCTGGATGCTAGAAGTTGAATTTTTAGTGTAAATATTTACAGAAGTATAATTTTAGAAGCTGTAATTAAGAATTTGTGGATATAAAATGTGTGTTCAAGTACCTTTAGTGATAAAAGTTACTCTATATCTGGTTCTAAAATGCATTTTAGATCTGGCTATTAAAGGTTTTATTATATTGGAGTAGAACAAATAAATACCGAGATATATTGTGGAATGCTGACCAAAAATAGACAATTTGGACCCTATAATGAACCAAAAATTTTGTGTTGGGGAAAAATGTACTACAACAGTTGGAAAACCAGAGTTAGAGAGCCTTATAATTGTTCCATTAAATTAATGACATTTACAAGAAATATGATTTTAATTGCTAAATGAGAGACTTTTATTATTATCCTTTGTGGATAATTACAATTCTAAAAAAATGGGTGACATTTTTGATGTTTAAAGGACATAAATGATGAGAACATAATTAATTAAAAAATGCTGCTTAGTTGAATCTTCTAAAATTTTAACACTGGTGATGTTAATCTGGATAAACAAACAAAGTGGCTCTGTGTGCCAGTGCACAGAGGGGGCAAGTAGCTAGGATCTGGGATGCCTCTGTGGACACCAGTGCTAGATTTGAGGGAAACACAATCCTACTTTGAACAGGATGTTACCAGACAGGCTGCACAATCTCAAATGTTGACTTTCCCAGCTTGAGTCCTATTTTGGGCTGGTGCTTCTGCTGATTCACCACAGTACACCTTAAGCAGAAACCACGTTTATCACTTGAATCTACTAAAATCCTGGAGTCAAAAGGCTCCATTGTGGGAGGTAATGAAAATTTTCTCAATTGCATATGGTCATAAGTTTCTTTCATCTTGAAATTAAATATAACCTTCAAAATTAAGGAGTCTTAGCTTATTTATTATCTATTGTTTTGGCTTTCTTATCTTACCTCTTTAGGATAACTAGTTAATTATATATGTAAAATCATAAATATATATACACTTCATGCAATCCTTCTATTATCCTTTGCTAATTAGCCAAAGAATAATAGTTTATTAGCTTTTTACTCATTTAGTTTGAGCTCGATAGAATCTTTCATAATTTTAATAGTATAAATACACAACATAAAATTTCTTGCTATAAAACTACAATGAGAATGATCACAAAATAGTACATACAAGCAGAATTAAACACACAGTCACACATACAAACCAATATTCAAGAAACTGATAAGTTTTAAAAATTAGACAATGATATTGAATATCATTAAATAATTTTTATCAAAGTGTAGTCAGTAACACTTTAATAAAATGAGAACCCATTATAACAACAACTCTTTATTATATGGAAGAATATTCCATTTTAAAGGTGTAATTGGTTGACTTGTGATTTAATTATATGTCAGTTTAGTCACTGACTACCTCCTTGAAATAATTTAATTCAGGAAATGTTTTAGTAAACTGATATAAATGCCTTCTAACAATATGTAAGGGTTAGATTGCTGCAGTCCACAATATTAGAGGTGGATTTTTATGAGAACAGTTTGTCAATAAAAGAATAGCCAGTTTATAGAAAAGTCTTATAAGAGCTTATCTGAGCCACATTTTGAAGAAATTCCCAGATGCAAAATCTCAACAGATTGAGGAAATGCTACAGAGAATGGCAGTCTTGCAGGTTATTTTGTACATTAGAATCAAAGGAGAAGACCTGAGGAAGGTACATGACATCCATTGGTGGTAGATAAAGGAAACAGGAGAAAGCCTGATAGGAAAATCTCTAGGATTGAACAAAAGGTAAAATGGAGAAACACATACTTCTGCTACTCTGGTAGGCACAAGATAGCTAATAATTAACATCTATAGCACTGGCTGGGCAGCTCAGTTTGTCAGAGTGTCATCCCATACACCAAAAGTTTTCAAGTTCAATTCCCTGTTGGGATACATACCCAGGTTTTGTATTCAACCCCTGCTTGGAGCACCTTCAGAAGGAAACCAATTGATGTTTCTCTCTCACATTAATGTCTCTCTCTCCCTTCTTCTCTTTCTAAAAGCAATAAACAAATTTTTGGGTCTGGGTTAAAAATAATAATAATTAACATTTAGAGTACATAGAGATGTTATATGGGAAACAAGATAAAGAAGGGTTCTTTGGTATCTTGCTCTAGTGGTCTTGTGTTCTGGTACCAATGGTTATGCTTTGAGGGACAGGAAAGGAAAACCATTCTGACATTGCAAAGGTATGTTATCCTATATGCAGAAGAACAATGGACAAAACTGACTTAAGGTGACCATTGCTAAGGAAGCTGTCAGCCTGACACTTGACTACCTGATCTGACCTGCCCAATTAGGAATCTGTAATCATACCATCCAGTATGGTTACTTCTGGTCATTGAGCTTGTTAGCCTTCTATATGACTCCTGTAAGCTTGCCAGGTTTATTCCATTACTTCTTTTTCATTTCAAAGTTCACAACATTGATAATCAAATATAACACATTTTTTAAATTAAACTTGCACCTCTTTAATAAAATTAAGAATACCTCATCATTAGTTTTCTCCTCCACACAGTAATTAACAGATAAAAGTACTTTGGTGATATGTTAATCTAAATTACTGATAGAAGAGGGAGGAAAACATTAACATATTAAGTTTTACCTTCTTGAATTATGAAAACAGGATTTCTTTATTACAATGAGACAAAAGGCAAAGAAATTTAATAAAACTTGTAAAACTTTAGCAATATATTCCTAAAAGGAGAGCATTTATATGGAGCAAAAATTAAGGATAATAATAGAACACAGAGACACATGTTATATGTGGAATAAGTAGTGAGTTATAATACAGAGCAGCAACCGACTCAACAGTGTTTCTCAAGGTTGGTGGTCATTGGTCACAGCCAGTCCTTGCAGTTGACTGGCTTGGTAGTCCCACTCATTGACCTGCCAAGAGCAATCAAGGTTCAACTATAAGATGAGAGTGTACTCATCCCATACAAAAAGATGTGCTACTGAACCCCACAGAACACTTACTAGGTTAAGCCACACCACCAAGACAGGGAGTCATAGCAGTTCTATCTAATACATAGAAACAAACACAGGGGGATGCCAAAATGAGGAGAAAAAGAAACATGGCCCAAATAAAAGAAGAAATCAAAACTTCAGAAAAAGAAGGAAACAAAATGAAGATAAACTAACAGATACAGAGTTCAAAACACTGGCTATGAGGATGTTCAAGGAACTTAGTGAGGACCTCAACAGCATAAAAAAGATCTGACAACAGTCAAAAAAGATGGATATACTAATTGAAATAAAGAACAATTTAAAGAGAATCAACAGTAGATGAAACTAAGAAACAAATTAATGATTTGGAACATAAAGAAGCAAAAACAAAACAAATAAGAACAACAAGATGAAAAAAGAGTCTGAAAAAATGAGGATAGTGTAAGAAGACTCTGTGACTTTAAGCATTCCAACATTCGCATTATAGGGGTACCAGAAGGGGAATAGAAAGAGCAAGAACTTGGAAATCTATCTGCAAAAAAATAATGAAAGAAAACTTCCCTGATTTGATGAAAGAAATAGACATGCAAGTCAAGTCCAGGAAGCACAGAGAGCTGAAAACAAGGTAGATGCAAAGAAGCCCACTCCAAGACACATCATAATTAAAATGCCAAATATTAAAAGATAGAGATTCCTAAAATCAGCAAGAGAAATGCAGTTAGTTACCTACTGTAGAGTTCCTATAAGACTGTTAGTTGATTTCTTGAAAGAAACTTTGCAGGCTAGAAGGGATTGGCAATAAATATTCCAAGTCATGAAAAGTAGGACCTACAGCTAAGATTGCTCCACCCAGCAAAGATATCACTTAGAATCAAAGGGCAGATAAAGAGCTTTGCAGACAAGAAAAATCTAAAGGCATTAAGCATAACCAAAGAATTATTATATGAAATGTTAAATTGACTTAATTGAGAAAAAGAAGATCAAAGCTATGAACAATAAAATGGCAATAAATACTTATCTATTGACAATTGAATCCAAAAAACAAGCATAAAAGAAGAACAGAATCATGAACATAGACAGTGTTTTAATGGTTGCCAGATGGGAGGGGGGTGTGGGGAATGGGTGAAGAGGTGAGGGGATTAAGAAGTACAAATACATAGTTACAGAACAGCTATGGAGATGTAAAGTACAGTATAGAAAATGGAGTAGTCAAAGAATTAATACTCATGACCCATGGGCATGAACAATGGTATAGGGATTGCCTGAGGGAGTGGGTGGGTGCTGGGTGAAGGGGGGCAAAGGGAGAAAAATTGGGACAACTATAATAGCACAATCAATAAAATATAATAAAAATAAAAGAATATGCTTGTGAATATTCATGGTATAATTTTGTTCATATTTTGAAGAGTATTTGAAAATTGAATTTACAATGTGCATGATTGTATACCCAACCTCTTTTTATTTTATAACTGCTGAGCATTTTCCATCCTTGAGCTTTAGTTTAGATTTTTTGCTTCTGTCTGGAATGTTTCCCTCTCAGCCCTTCCCAATGGTCAGCTCATTCTTGTTATTCTAGGATCAGTCCATTAGAAAGTTGTTTCCTGATTACCTGGTATAAACAGAGGAGTATAAATAACCTCACTTCATATCCATATCTTTATTCTGATCATTTCCTTCATAACACTATAGATTATTGCTTTATTGGCCATCTCCCTTACTAAAAGAAAAGTCAAGAAGGCAGCAATTCTTTGTCTAAAATAAGAATGTTACTCTTTTGTGGTACCCATGGAGTACCTACACTGTGTTACATCAAATCAATGAAATTAGTAACTCAGGAATTAGAATAGACAATATACAATTACAGTTGCAACTGCATGTCTAGTCATTTGAGGAAAGAGAAAAAACTTGATTTAGAATAAGAACAGCTGTAGTTTTTTAGGTGAAAAGGGAGAGTTGTTTCATTGCTGTATAGAAATTTAAATGTGCATAAAAGTTGCATCTGAAAGCTGAAAATATAAACTGTGAAAATTATCAATTTGTTACTGTTATAGTCAGTATTTAGCTAATTATTGATGGGACAGGAGAGCAAAAGGGAATCATACATAGAGATTAATAAACTGGGGAACATAAGCTTGTTTGTTTCACCAGGAAGCTACAGCTTCACACTACAGGGGATTACAACATTGCTATGCCAAGATCAGCACTCCTCCCTTTTGCCCCTGAAGTACAGGATTGTTGGGGGTACAGAGAAAGGTGTTGCACTATAGAGGCCTATCAGTCTAACTAGGAGTTGGACTTATCAAAAGCCCACAAAAATTGGGAAGTTAGTTGGCCATTGGAAAAAAACTTCTGTTCTTTTTTAGACCCAAGTTATATAATCTCAGGGGAACAAAGAAGTTCTTTCTCTCTTTCTCACCAATGACCCACACTTGCATGGTGCACTTGTCTGTTCTCTCCGTGGCCATGTGGCCCTAGCAGTTGCATGGCCTATGATCATCTGGTCTTCACACATAGGCTCCAAGAGGGAACCTGAATACTGTAGCTCAGCAATAGCCTGCATCTGGAAGCACACACTAAGCTATTGCATGATGGACTGGGCTGTATTTTAATAGGGAGCAGAAACTCTGGGAAGTGGCTTTATTCTGGCCCTACTGAAAACAAGATTGGATATTTTCTATAGAGAGACAGCCATAGAATGGGACATTGGGAAGTCAGGACGGAAACCCCTTTAATTTTACATCATCAGTAAAGTTTACCACAAAACCCCATTCTCCCATGTGAGCCCCAGGAGATTCTTTTTCTTGTGACACTGCAAGAACTCCACTTCCACTTATAACATGATCTCTTAGCTCTTTGCCTACTTGCCATTACATTATCTGTGATTGTGGGGCTGGACCCTGTTGAAATTCCTTCTGTACCACTGGCTCAGTGTTAAGCTATTTTAGGAGTGGGTGCTAAAGGGACACTGAAGGAGGATGGGGCTCTCTTCTAGGTTCTTGTGTGTGTCTTTTGAGGAACTCTTATAGTATAAAATGGCCAAAAGCATGTGACCCCTTTTAATGGGCAGTTTCCTACAGAAACGCAGAGATTGTTTTCTCACAAAGGTCAAGAGTACAGCCCCTCCCTGTGGATTCTCTCTATAGCTCCACAAGAAGCCAAGTTTTGAGGCATAGAACTCCATCCTTGGGGTTGTCTTTCTTTGGTATCTCAGAGAGTAAATCCTCAGTGAGTTCTCCTGGAGTTGTCCATTCACCAACTTCACCATCCTGTGGACCACAGTTATATATACCTTTTCTAATGAGGCGTGGGTTTCATTCCTTTGGCTCCTTCTTTCAGATTTGTCCTTTGGGTGCTCTGTCTCAGCTCTATAAGTAGTTGTTGTTTCCTATATTAACAGCTTGGTATTTCTCAGAGTTCTCTTTACCTCTTTTAGCCAGTTCCCTGCTATGAGAGTTTCATATTTAATCATTCTTTTCATTAATGTTCACTCTGCAGTGTCTACCTCTTGACTGGACTCTGAATGAAAGAGGGGCATTGTGTAACATGATTGTATCTTTGGGGGAGAATCCCTTAAGAAAAACAGTAGCTTTTTTTTTTTTTTCAAGAATGTAGGACAATGAGCAAAAGGAATAAAATATGTATAAATGGGGGTGGGGAGGAAGATGAGTTTGAGTTGCATAAAAACAGTTTAGAAATTTAGAGTCAGAATAATATTTTTTTGGCTTTGCTTAAAGGAGAGGTCATTTTGAAATGAAATTTTGATTTTGAAACCTCAGCAAACTACAAAAAAAAAAAAGGTGACCTTTAAATGTTCGATATTTTTGTCTCTCTTCTTTGTCAGAACTGTTATTAAATGAATTATTTTGATAAGTAAAAAGTCTATTATAGCCATTTTAATCCCAAGTCATTCTTAAAACACTTTTTATTTTGAGTGGAAGTGGAATAGGGAGGATAAATGGTAAAAGAAAAATACATTAAAAATAAGTTTTAATAATATAAGCTCAACAATTTGAATAATAGTGAGAGAATGAGGATGCAAACATTCTAGCAGAAATAGATTGTGATATCCCTAACAAACTGGAAACAGAGGACACTACAGTGAATCAACAATGTATGCTTATGAAGGGCCAAATGAGGTATGAGCTGATTGGTATTGACTTGATTATGGCCTAATGAAGTGACTTTTTTAAAATATTGACGAGGCAAGGAGTGACTTTATGAAGGATTTTTAGAGAACTCAAAACAATTAATCAATCACCTTTTTGTGAATAGGTTGCCAGCCAATTACTCTCTAACATTAGCCATAGTGCAAGCTTGGGTTGGATTGAGCCTTAATGGGCACATTCCTTAGTTTTTTCTCTATGAAGCTTTCCTCGTATATTCAATAGTGAAAATACAATCCAGGAAAAAAAATACTTAAAACAAGTTTTTAGACATATAGGCAACAAAACATAAACAAAGCAAGTAGCAGAAGAATAAACAGATTAAAGTAAAAAATATTTATGTTAAAGTGTACATCTTCAAGCTAAATAGTCCAATGACATCATCCAATTATTTATCAAGTGACTTAAATCTTATGGCCCTATGCAGTAACTTGCAGTAACTTACATAGTTTAAAGTATTAGGTTGACAAAATACATTTGGCAAAATTATTTGAAATTAACATTATGAAATTAATCAGACCTATGATTTTCCTAACAGAATAAATTCAGCAACAAGAGCTTATGAAATTAGTCTGAGCTCAGTTTTCTTGTTTTTTAAAGACTTTATTTATTTTTACAGAGAAAGGAAAGAAGAGATAAAAAAGGGAGAGAAACATTAATGCATAATGTGAAATGTGAAACATTGATGTGAGAAACATCAGTTGGTTACCTCTCATACACACCTGGATTGTGGATTGAACTTGCAACTCAGGCATGTGACCTGACCAGGAATTGAAAGAGTGCCTTTAGCTTGTGGGAAGATGCACAACCAACTGAGCCACACTGGTCAGGGCTTAGTTCTTGACACTGATGTGCCTGGCAGCAGATGAAGGATAAATATAGTGGGACCCAATTGACCAAGGGAACATTTCTTGATCTGAGGACATCTGGCACACTACCAAATGGGGTCTTCAAAATTACCTCATTCTAACCTCTAGAATTGTCAGATGATGAGAATTCTATTTATTAGCTTAACTATTTTATTTATTCATCATTTTAAATAAAAATTAACTACTTATTATTTTAAATAAAAAGACAAAGCCAAATTTATTACGTAATGTCATAAGGGAAGGCCACACTGGCCTGGAGCTCTCTTGTGGTAGACAGCAGGGTTTGTAGGAACTGTGGCATTTGGGGACTGACAGTATTTCGAAGGCATAGAATAATTACTTAGGTGAGACTGTTCTTGGATGGTTGGCTTTATGAATGCGTGTATTAGAATGCTTTTTTTTTAAATTAAATTTTATTTTAATTGTTGTTCTTATACAGTTTTCTGTTTTCTACTCCCATCCCGTCCCTCTGCCCCAGCCCTCCCCAGTTCCCTTCCATTTCCACCCCCCCCCCTAGCTTTTGTCCATATGTCTTTCATACTTGTTGCTCTAATCCCTTCCCCTTTTCCCTGGATATTCCTATCCCTCTCCTCTCTTGTTCTCAATTTCAGTGTCTTTGGTTATATTATGCTTGTTTGTTTGTTTTTTTTTTATTAGGTTCCTGTTAGAGGTGAGATCATATGGTATTTGTCTCTCACCTCCTGGCTTAT